>BQNB010129383.1:0-19124 GCA_026074375.1 Tanacetum coccineum
TTTGCGCGAATAACAGATAAGTAATTGAGTTCGTCGCCTCTCCTAATCAGCCGAGTTACTGGCTAAGCAGGCTTTTCTTTCCTAATCGACTGGTATAAGGACATTAGCATATATGGGTATATTGGTTCTTTTCTAATGATAATAATAGGCATAAGGGTAACTTTCAGTTGGAATACTCCCGAAAATAAAGATGCAAATACCTGGCAACAAAGGTTAGATCGATCTGATGTAGCACAATTTAATATTTTTAATGCTTGGTACTGCAGGATAGGAACCTATCCAGAGGCAAAAAGTGTTTTAAAGCATTCACAAACACACCAATTTGAAAGGTCCATCAGACAAAGCTACATCAGTTGCCATCCCTCTTGCTCTTATTGGTTCTTGCTTGTATCTCATTATGAGTTATTCCTACTTTCTCACCTTCTGTTATATGTAGTAAATTGGCCGGGTTGGTTAAACGCCGACCATAAAATAATCACCCTATCTGTCCCATAAATGTTGTGTATCATACAAATTACAATATATGTATGTCACAAAATGGTTATCCACATTCATAAAGGAATTAAGTATATTCGTCTAAGTTTCCAACGCCTAACCAAATTTAGCTTGATAAAACATAAAGAAAGCATTGGTCAATTAGTAAACGTCTCTCCTACTAAATAAAAGTTGTAAATATTTTCATATTTCGCAACTGTTTGTTTTTGTCAAGCTAAAAATAATTTTGACGTCGAAAATCTCACCTTTATGTGAAATATTTGTTGGCATGTGTGCAGTTCTCATTTACTTTCATATTTAGACTCATGTTGTTTTAGTTTGTGTTATTGTGAACTTCTGAATAATTACTTGGTAACAGACATGTTGCTGACAATGGTTTGATCTTCATTTATTTAAAGAGATTCTATCTTCAAAAAATAATGCTCATCGTTCGAAAAATGTCCGTTTTACCCGAGACATTGTTGTTGTCACAGGTGGGTTAACGGGTCAAAACTGAAAAAAAACTTTTTTTAAGTGGAATGAAAATAAAAGACCAAGAAGTTTATTAGAATCATTGTGACATAATATATATGTATAAGGGTCAAAATGGTATTTTGGTTTAATTTGTAGCAACTATATTGTCAATTTTATTACTTTCATCTATGTTTTGTAAGATTAATATTTCTTAGAGTAACATGGGTAGATTTATTACTCTTTCATCTTCGTTCATCTATGTTTTGTAAGATTAATATTTTTTCTCCATCAATTAACATAATGTGTACATTAACAGTGCACATACCCAAACATCCCATAAAAGGTTTCCACATTAGACAAACTTAAAAAGTTTTAAAGGATTGATCAAATCTATATACACACACACGCATCTATTCATCTTATAATTAGGTGAGTTAAAAAATGCAACAGTGACTTTGCACACAATCTCACTCATTGCTTTAGTTTTGAGAAAACCAAACACCCTTTAAAATTTGAATATTAACCACAAAGTGCAAGAAAGACAAAAGAAAGCGGATACTGAAATAGCCATAAAGTTCACGGCCTGCCTATTTTGGAGTGCTTATTTTAGCTAACACTGAAATGCTTAAAACAAAGTTGTTACTAAAGCTGCTTCTTGTTAGGGGTCACAAATTTTTATCACATTATTTAAAATGCTTAAAACGGAGTTTAAAATACCCGGGTTGACTCACATTATCTATCCAGCCACATTCAATTTGCTATTTTTGCTAGGCAACGGTATCAAAACTTAAGGTATAGAGATCACAAAGAGTAATAAATCTGAAAAAAAATCTAACCACTTATCTAGAGAAACTGATGTGAAATTACATGGCTGGCGATGTCAGAGCAGGTTGAACACTTTTTGTTGGGAAAACTACATAATGGGATGCATTTTCTCACTACCTATGCCTGGTTATGTGTCATTAAAAGCTGGTAAGAAACAAACAATTAATATACTGGGCTCACAAAATGAATTTTCACCTGCGTTGGTGCAGTGCGTTTGATCTGTAGTTTGAGTGCCCAAACTTTGCTTTCCTGTTTTTGTCCCCACAACCTCTTTGTGTGCATATTCTATTACTGCACGTCTTCTTATATCATGCCTAAACGTTTTTCTGACGACAATTGATTCCGACATACGGAATTTTGGGAGGTTCCCGACAAACTGGAGCATACAGCGAAATTTTAACAATTGGAAACTGTAAGCAGATAAAGTTGAAAGAAATCAATACCTTGACTCTCAACGCGGCTCGCCAAGACAGCATTCGTACTTAAAGATCGATAACACTCTTGTTGCGAACAATCGTCACATACAGGAGCACTTGTAAAAATGTTACAAAACAAACACCTCTGAACTTGACTGGTTTTACCATCTTTAGTTCCCACAACTTTCTTTCTTGTCATAGTTTTGAGAAAGCAAATTTATCAACAATTAATCACAGTCAAGATGGTTGTGTACAATATTACCTGCATCAACTGCTTCTCGTGATTGGCCTCCCTTTTGCCGAAATTGCTCATTGTCCTGAACTTTTATATATGATATTGCTTTGCACTTGTTTTTCACTATGTGATAACTATTATGTGAGCTTGTACATTTCTACATTCTTCTACGAACTTGCCTTGCTGCTGAAGCTTTATTGTCAACATAATCTGGTGCATGTTCATCACCTCTGTATTAGTATCAGCATAGATAATTAGACATACCATATCTACGATTTTATTCGACTGTGGTATGAGTGCGCCAGGAACAGAACATTCCAAGCAAAACTACCACATATATTTCTTCACCTATTTCTCTTTTTTGGTTTAAAAAGCTGTTTGTTTTAGCTTTCTTTTGGGTCTATGAGCTTATTATCACCTTACTTTAGTAATTCAGTCCTAGAATTTCAACAAATCAATAAATCACCTTATTTCTATCAATAAATCACCTTAAATCATCCATTCATTAACGAATATGATATATAGCATTCAACGTTGAAGGGGGGGGGGGGGGAGGGAGGGAGGGGGGGGGGGGGGAAAAGAGAAAAAAGGGGAGGGGGAACAGAACATTCCAAGCAAAACTAACACATATATTTCTTAACTATTTCTCTTTTTTTGTTTAAAAGTTGTTTGTTGTAGCTTCTTTGGGTCTAGAGCTTATTAACACCCTGCTTTTAGGAATTCAGTCTACAATTTCTACAAATACTAAATCAATAAAATTACTTATTTTCTATCCAATAATCACGTTAAATCATCCATTCATTAACGGATATGAAATAGCATCAACGTTGAAGCCAGAGACATGGGAAAGCTTAAAATTTATAACCACAACTTGAGAAATCGATTTGTGCATAAGCCTCAAACATGATTCAAGAATAAATGACCTAAAGTAAACACAAAAACAAAAGACATATTGAGAAATCGAATGGTTAAATTGATTCGATTTCAAAATATAATTACAAAAATAAATTATTATCGAAGAGAATCTAATATCAATTTGTGGTAAATCAAACAAAACCATGGCATCAACTTGATTCAATTGTAATTTATTTATAAATTGAATGCTTGCACATTAAATTAAGGGTCATAAGGGGTTTAATATTGTTTTATAGTCCTCTTAAAGGCTTAGAAAACTCAAACCTTTCAAATTCATATTAAAAAAAAAAATAAACCGGCTCGATGCAAAAAAGGTTGTACCTATGGATTTTGTGTCCAGGAAGAATATGCAAAGAAGTTCAATCATGAAGTCATTACAGGAGTTGTAAATTGTAACTCCTCAATGAACAACCGAACAGGCAGAGTAAGGAGAAGCTGGTGACCTAAAGAGTTGTGGATTTTTATGGGCTTTAATGTCAATGGCTCATAAATACTCAAAATTTATTTCATTGTACATGATCTTTATATATATAAAGAAGAAAGCAACCTTAACACAAATGGTAAATGCGGGATCATTACACAGCAAATTGAAAGTCTTAAACTGAAAAACAGCAAGCAACATCAATGTAAGGCAAATGAATAGGCAACATTTAATGTCGAATTATAAATCTCCATCATGAAGACACCACATTAAATACTCAAAAACTCAGTCTTTTTATAATAATAAGGATGTTGTCACCCTCATTGTCATTCTATAATAAAATATTGGTGCTCGCGTGTTGTGACGACGGGTAACGTGTTTGATTATATTAATCCGCGAAAATCTTTTTTGAAGTTCTTTTTTCTCAAGTGACACGGTTTTCAGTTGGTGCTAGTCTTTTAACTATTGATCAACGGTTGCAATAATTATAGGGTTAAATTGTTTGAAAATGTAATCATACTTGTCACTTTTTATTGTATGTAATGAACTTTTTTCTTATTGTTTGTAGCTGAACTTTTAATTTCGATCAATTGATGTATTTTATGACTATTCTTCCATGTAAAATGACCATTATACCCTATCAAAATTTGAAAAAAACTAAGTGATAAAAAGGTTATAAAATACGCAGAATGATTATATTTGAAAGTTCAGTAACACCTAATAAAAAAAACAACACAAGTATAATACATTCTCAAGTAATTAATCTTTAATTAAAGTAACCAAATTGTATTGCAATAATTTCTATTTCGGTTACTAAATTTTTTGGTTTGGGATTTTTGGTCGGGGATATAGGGCGTGTTTTTATATAATAGGTTTCGGTGTGTAATGCTTAATTAAGTTTGGGAATTATGATCGGAAATTAAAAATATGATATTCACCCTTTCTATATAAGTATAGATGACTTTATAATTAGAAATGAAGTTTTTATTGTGTTGAAAGCTAAAAACACGTCTACGAACCTAAATTGGTACTGCATGAGTTTAAGTTAATCGGTGGACCTAGCAGTGATCCCGCATCACATGTTTTAGTATACAGAGCACATTAACGAACCCACTAGTGTCTTTTAAATTAACCGCCGCAAAGGTTTTTGGATACGATTACCCTTTAAAATTAAAAAGAGTAAACAAACTAAAAACCTAAAACAAATACATGGATAAAAAAACACTAGGCTATAGTTTAGTTATCTGCTCTTTAGTTTTGTTTCATCACAATGTCTCACGGTACGTTTGCTATATATCTTCCATATTCCCATTCTTTTTCTTTCTTTCTTAATCAGACTAAAATCATTGCGAAGTGCCTGTGGCTTCATGGGGCCCCGAAAGATCCTTGAAAACAGACCGCTGCCGGTCCCGGCTGAGGGTGGGTAATATTCATCCGTCATTAGGTTTAATCGTGTGTGGACACATCTGTTAACAAATTCGTGAAATATTCTCACGACGATTTGAATTTCCAGAGTCAAAGTAAGAATCGATGTAGTTAACATCATTCTATATGATTGTCAGCTATTGATCAACTATCTATATCTATTATGTATTATGATCTGTATGAAATGGAACCGTAAAACATTTGAAATTTGAGATTTCATTTCTTATTGTTTTTCATGTCTGTAGTGAATGCACAATGTATTAATATTATTGCTTTTTCTTGTGACGAACCATTGCATATTGTCCACAGCAAAAGGTCAAATTTTTGTATGTATTTTCCAATCCTTAAAGTTTCACACAATCACCAGAAACACTGAAAACGATCAGATCTGTCCAGAAGCACATAAGCTCATGAATAAATTGATACGTGGATGCATCCATCAAAACAAATAACAAAAAAAAGGTTTTATTATATGTCAAACAGAAAAAATAAAACAATATTACAATTTCTTTAGTTAAATGCTACTCCATCTGTCCCTAAATAAATGTCCACTATTGATTTCGAAGTTATTTTTCTTGAACTTTGACCTTAAATTATTTTGTTTGTGTTATATAATGGTTGATGAAAATCATACCGATAAAAACACATTTAAAACTCAATTCATTCATATATTTTGCATCAAATATTATATAACACAATCAAAATAATTTAAGGTCAAAATTAAAGAAAAATGACTTCGAAAATCAACAGTGGACATTTATTTAGGGATGAAGGGAGTATTACGTAATCCGCACATTGCAGCGGAGAAAAGATATAATAAAAATTTTCGGCAAGCAATGTTTTTAGATTATATGTTTTCGTCACAAAAACTTTACAAATTGCAAAAATTTCAAATAATTTGTATAAGAACAAACCTTTATTAAATTACAAAAATATCTTTTGTAATCAGTTTTTGCAATTTGTAATTTTACTCAGTATACAAAAGATAAAATATTTTTATTTGTAATCCATCTTATGTGTTGGGTCTCATGAATTTTGGTGGCCCTGTGCTATAAATTAAACGTACTAAGCCCTATTGATACGAAATGCTTATTATGCGTAATTGAATTGTTAATTACTCCACTTGTCTCAAAATAAGTGTCTAATTTTAACTTTTCAGAGTCAAAATTGTTAACTTTGACCTTAAATATTATTATTTTTTATGTTATATAATACTTGAAGAAAAATTATGCCAATGAAAAAAATACACTTAAAACTCAATCCATTCATTTATTTTGCTTCAAGTATTACATAACAAACACAAAAATAATTAAGGTTAAAGTTGAACCAGTATGACTATAAAAGTCAAAGTAAACACTCATTTTAGAACGGAGATAGCAATACACAAATTGTAATAAGAAACCTAGACGCATTCTATCACCAAAAATCACAACAATGTTCTGATTGGCATAGTAAAAACACAGTGTTAGTTTGATATTCACAGTTGGTACCAAAGTCACATGGACCGCGGTTCGCTTCGGTACGGGATCGTAAAACAGGAACGCGGTTCGCTAGGTCTTTAAATTTTGGTACAGAGAGGGGGAGGCTCATTTCGGAACGCTACGGTTCACTTTGGTTCGATGTACCATAAAATTTGGTATGATGTACCCGATTCGGTACAATGTACCATATTAATAATAATAATATATTTCTAAATTATCATACATATAAGACAAATATTCATATAATGTATCAATACTCAAAAGATTATTTAAGATAAATATGTGAATGTTTGAATTCTAAAACACATTTCTAAAAGATCATATCAGATTATCAAATCATCATAAACAATACTTCGTACATATTACATTAGAGTGGAAATGTGAAGTAATGAGTGGTTAAAATTTGATAAGTAGATTTAATTAAATAATTATACATTGGGAGTATAAATAGATGAGTGGAGTGGATATAATTAATTTAGTTGAAGTAATGGTTTAAGTTTAAAATGAGTGGATAATTAAGTGTATAGGTTCACTTTGGTA
This sequence comes from Tanacetum coccineum, assembly GCA_026074375.1. NCBI lineage: Eukaryota > Viridiplantae > Streptophyta > Magnoliopsida > Asterales > Asteraceae > Tanacetum > Tanacetum coccineum. The sequence goes on from BQNB010129383.1 coordinate 7,207, forward strand.
TGTCGCATCATTTCACTTTGATACGCTCTACCGATCCATTTTGGTACGTCGACCCAATAGACTTCGGTACGCTGATTGATGTTGTTTGGGAACGTCGAATATAGCGACCCAGATCGCGATCGTACCGCGTTTGGGTACGAACGATCCGAAACGCGAAACGCGGCCGAGTCAGCGTTTCTGTGACTATGGAGCATACATTGTTTTCTTTTGAATCCTTGTACCAAATAATAATAGACAACTCAGTAGAGGCTAAAAAATGTGCACTTTACAGTTGTTTCAAAGGTCTTGTATAGTTAGTTAGTTACTATTCCCTTTTGTAATAGTAACTAACTATACAAGACCTTTGAAGAGACTCATCCCCGGCGACATGTCCCCGTGGTGTGAGGATAGTACTGAGCATTGAAGGATGGATGTAGTGAATTGCACCTGCATAGCCAGGTAGATTTGTCAGAATTTTTTCGGATTTTTTTCGAAAAAAATCTACCAAACATCAAACCTGTATAAACTCATCACAACTTGTACCAAAACACAATAAGAATATAACGGATCAACCAAATACAAAAATACATCACAACTTGTACCAAAACCATACATAATAAAGCTAAAAATGCGTCCAAAATCCGAATAAGAATTTGTACAAAACGATGCTGTCTGTAACACCCCCACGTTATGTGAGAACATATAGCAGTGGAAGCTAATCTGGGGTGTATTACTTCAAGGTACATACGATTCATAATCAAGAAAACGAATAAAAAAGAGTCCATTTTTGAAAATTTATGGTACGGTGCGATTCTGGAAGTATGGTCATCAGAGGGTGGAAATTTAGGGCGAAATGAAAGTTGATCCCCTAAATGTGTCAATACACGGAATTGTGAATTGATAACAGTTCTGTGTGTGCCACAGTGGACAGGGAGTCATCGCCCGACTGGCGGCGTGCCAGAAGGTTGCTTAGATTACCTTGCCTAAAACATGGGTGCGGAAAAAAGAGGCACACAAGAGGGTGAGATGATATTCATAGGTTTAAGTTAAATAATTTTCGAATGCAAATTCGATAGGGGGGGGGGGGGGGGGGCGGGTGTGGGGTGGGGGGGTGAGTATTAGGGCTGTACGTTTTAGGGGTACACCCGTTATTGAGTAATGTACAATAGATATTGCCATGTAGCTCGCATGAAACCGTAGATCCTGTAGGAGAGTATGTTGATACGTTATAGCCGCGCAACAGTGCCTTTGCCAAAGACACGACTCAGTTAGATTCTAAGGTGATTGCAATTGGGGTACCGATATGACTGGGTACAACCAACAGTATCCTACCTAAATAGATCTATTCAGGCAACATCCGCGCCACTCCGTAGTGGAGTATAACGAGTAAAGCGGTTATCAGTGATATAGGCGGGACTTCAAAGGCTTAAGATATTTACTTAGGCAAGAATAAATCAGGATAGCATACAAGAAAAAATTGCATTCAGTGGGTGTGTAGATGTGTCATGGTATCCGGCCTGCGGCTGGTAGATGATTAAAGCAGTGTTGAAATATTAAAATTGCGAGGTGCTCCTGTGTGCGCACTCACAAAGTCTTTGAAAAGTATAACATTGCGTTAAAGATAAACGAATTTGTAAAAGAGTTTGTAACAAGGGCAAGAGGGTAGTCCCCATAGCGCGGGTTTTAGTAAAGGGCCGATAAAGCGGCGAGATTGAAAATTGCTGCTTGCTATGAACTTGAGCTAAGGGTCTTTTTAAAAGTGAAATCAGCGGAGTGCTTAAGGAAGAAAATTATGTGTAAAGATTGAGTTTTTTGTAACAAGCATTGAATGCACCCCTCTGCGGTTTATAAAACATTTAAGGATAAGTGTAGAAAGCTGTGAGTGACTAGGAAACTCCCCTTAACATATATCGGGAAATCCTGAGTGAAGAGGTCAAAGGTGTATGGAATGAAAGTAACGGCTTCGTCACACGCAACCTGGGGTAAGAGCGAGATAGCGCGCTATTCTTAGTTTGATTGAAAATTTTTACATTATAATGAAAATCATCTTTATTGAATTGTTATGTTGAGTAATTTTATCACAGTTTGGTTCCATCATATTCAGAGGTCAATCAATAAATGTTTGATGAGCTAGGCACTTTAAATCGTAAACGCCAACAACTCAGTCAGATCGTAATACAAATGAAATATCTTAATATGGAATCTCCTTGAGATTAGATGATACGATATAATTGGTTTTCTAAGCTTTTGGCTTGAAAGAAAGTGACGACGTATTGCGTCACTATTGGACGTTAAGGTCTCGTTAGTTTCCCGTTAGGTCCACCCAAATAATGACGCCTTTCTTTCGTCACAAATTTCATCAAATAGTCACGACTTTAGCCACTTTAGTGACGAAATTAAGTGAAGAAATGGGTTGTCACACACCCTTAAGTGTCAAATTTCAATTTCGTCACTTTTTAATTCGGAGCTATTGTGACGACAAGTGACGACGTTGATTTTCGTCATTAATCTGGTTTAGTGACGAATTTTCTTTTATAAAAGATGATTTTCCATTCGTCACCAAAGCCTTTTTATCTTGTAGTGTGTGGGTCTTATGATCTAAAAGGAGGATTTTGTTAGTGGATTTTTGGAGAATAATAATAAATAAAACTCAATGGGTGTGGAGGGTTGGTAATTGGTGGTGTTAGTATTTGTGAAGTGAGAAGACTGGGGAAGAAGAAAGGAGAGTGAGGGAGATATGTTTTGGGTTAAATATCACCGGGTGAAGATAAGTCATAGTTTCATACTTACACGAAGACTTTTTACTTGCACACTGAAATTTCAAGTGATTAGACCAATGTACATTGCCAGGGGTGGTTTTTGAATAATTTTGAAGATCTAATTAAGTTTTATATGGCATCATCAGATGACTAGCACCTTATAGATCGATGGTTGTGGCTTTTGTGATGAACTGATGATCGACGTTTACGATAAATGCTATGCTTGGTGTATAATGTTCTTCTTTTATATTCTTTGCTGACTTTACAAATTCCACATCTCATCAAATCAGATCTCTGTGGTACGTGGACGGATTATATTGTTTGTTCTTTGTAAAGAGAAGGTGGGCGGGCGGAAATGAGACGTTGTTACAATAGAGGTGACCGGAAATTGGGGCGTCATTAAAATGGGCTGGCTAGGTGTCAAAACTAAGTTTAGAGGCAACATTTTTGTATAATATTGTAAAACGGTAAATTTGTTTTTTCATTTCAATTTTCTGTGTGTCTCTGTAAATATTAATAGCCTTATCATATGTGGCTCATGTAGAAAATATATATATAAAAAAAATAGTAATCTTCAACCGGCTCAATAGGTCAAACTCAACAAAAAAAATGTCAAAAAACAAAGTTAAAGACACATAAATGCATTTTTTTTGTTCGCTACATATAGATGGAATCCTGGACAAGTATGATACATTATCTACCATTAGCCCAAACAAGATACACTACGTAGTAAAAAGTGTTTAGTTATATACATGCTTCCAATAACGAAGTCTTTCTGCGTGCACCGATACCAGTAACCAGAATTAAGATAATAAAACAAAAATTAAATATGCACTGCATAATGGAATGAGAATGACGGGATTTTGGGTTTGCTGTTCTTGAAAATAAATTATGCTTGAAAATAGAAAATTCGATACACGTTGTTATAAGGCTGGATGGAGCTAGTGGTGATACAAAATCCATAATCCAACTTAGCGTTACGTCGGTTTTCTCTCTCACCTTTCACTTCAACTCATTCACACTCACCATTCAACCATAGTGGTCACCACAAACTCACCATACAAAATATACCCCGCTAAATACCCCAGACACACTCACAAACCAAATAAAAAACATTAAACTCACGAATGGTGAGTGAGTCACCATTCGTGCACAAACTCACGCGTGAGTTGTTGTGGAAGTAATGGTAACTCACTCGTGACTTTCACACTCGTGACTTTCACCTTACACTACAACATTAACCGCTATCCCCAACGACATTTTAGGGGATTCCCGGGCGACTTTTCGTTGGGGATACCTTTCCCTGGCGACTTGTCGCTGGGGAATGTTCGCTGGGGAACGCTCGCTAGGGATACATTTCCCAGCGACAAACCCCAGCGACAAGGTGGGTCCCACGTATTTTTCAGACAAGTAATTAGTGCCACCGTGGCACATATTCCCCAGTGACATGTCGCTGGGGAATGTCCTAGTTAAAATTAAGTAATTATGACACTTAATTAAGCGATTAGTTAATTGGGCATTATCCCCGGCGACAAGTCGCTAGGGATAGTGTTCCTTATACTTTGACTTGTCAACGTATAAGAAATTTTTTTTAAACACTATCCCCGGCGACATGTCGCCGGGGAATAGTCTGCATTTTTTTAATAAAGTTGCATTTTTTAAATACTATCCCCGACGACATGTCGCCGGGGAATGGTGTGCATTTTTTTTAAAATGCAGCCTGCACAGCAGACGATTTTCAGATTTTTTCTGAAAAAAATCTACCAAACATTAAACCTGTACCAAAACCTATATAAACTCATCACAACTTGTACCAAAACCAAAACATAATAAAGCTAAATCGTCTAAAATCCGAATAAGTCTACAAAACGTTGCTTCCTAATGAAAAACGAGGCTTACAAGTCAATATTCAACATGATAGGATAGGGAAAGAAGTGTTTACATACAGGTCGCCAAGATGAACATAATGTAACAATGTAGCATACTAACCCATATATAACACAACTAACTATCGCCATCCTCATCCTCGTCCTCCTGATCATCGGCACTCTCCTCGTCGTCCCCGTACCCGCCACTCCCGCTAGCACCACCCGACTCAAACTGTGAAAACATATATGAGTACTTTGAGTCACTTTTGAAAAGACTCATCATGAAGTCCACCTTTTAGTGTAGGCTGTTGAGCGTGCTTTTAGACGCGGGCGTACTTGGGCCGGCTGTGGCCCGTGCTGGCAATACCCTACCAACACCGGGAATGTGCCTTCGCTGCTTACCCCTTCTAGCCAAGAGATTGATCTCATCATTAGTGTAGGTGCCTATAGCCTCCAGCATCCTTATCTCCTCCTATGTAGTGACAAAAATACAAGATAGTTAATATATTAGTCGGGTTGCTACATTAATTCTCGATAATTCATTAAAGTGTGTTTTGAAACAAAACTTACGTATATACGTCGGTCCTCATCCTGAAGGAATTCCCCATTAACAGTGTGTGCCACGAAGAAGGTGTCAATGAGCGACGGGTACTCCTGAGTGCCTGAGCTCTGCCTCTGTACATACACACGCATATAAGATGAAACAAATTAAAAACGACAAATCACAACACACCAAAGCGTATAATCAGATATATATGTATGTAAAATAATTATAATGTTTATTACCATCTCATCTCGAAGGCGAGCAAGCGACCGGGATCCCTATCGAGATATCACGGTGCTCTTTGCCCGGTTTTACCGATTTTGAGCGTCTCGGGCAATGTTCCTAGGATCATTCCAAAACTTGATATACTTTTCCCACTCTTCCGCCGTAATGTCCTCAGGACGTGCCCGCCTGATCTTCTTAACATCGTAAGTCCCGGTCGTGGGGTCTATAACCCAATGCTGGGCCTTGAAAGCAGCCTTGTTGGTATTGTACGCCTTTTGCAAGTGCTGCTGGATCCCCGCGTTGATCTCTGTCCAATCGGGGGATTCCATGTGTGGCCTCAGATCAAACTGGGCCTGCAATCATATACAACAAAACAAAGACAGAGTTAGATATATAATTTATATATTTATTTAAATTCGTTTATTTATTTATATCAATATACACAATTAAATAAATGAACACGATAATGAAATAAACATAAAAGGATAACTGACCCCAATATCTCTAATGAGCGCCGCCTTCCGCTCCTTCGGGACTTTCAGCCAAGAAGGGTAGTACAAAGGCACACCCCTAATGACCTCCCCGATGTAGCTAGACCAATGAGCCGCATGGTCACCGAGAGGCATAACGGTTTGTTTGTCACGCAGCTCAAACCGGATCGGGACGGGGCCTTTCTTATCCATGACTTCCTTTAAGGAGAGGTTCCGGGTCTTGTCACGGGTATTCAGCCTGCCCACTACCCTGCCGCCCAAATTGGGCTTTCGTTTGCCTTTGCCTGCAAAATCAAGCGAGTGATAAAGTTATAAAAATTCAAGGCAAGCAAGTTCAATATATATATCAAATTTATGCTTGTATTACAATAATCTAGAAATTCTTACCTCGATTAGCAAAGCAACCCATGCAACCGCTGGGTACATGGTGTGGAGGGGGACGATCCTCACAGCCACCGTCACCGCCGTGGGACCGGGCAACATCTGCTGACACCTGTATAAGTACAATTAGCATAACATATAGAAATTCATAAACAAAATAATATAAGCATGCACACATCCAAATACATACATATCCAAATAAATATACACATTTAAACAATCCACAACAATTTCATTCATTCATTCAAATATATAAGTGTCTTTTGCAAGTTACAACTCAAGATCAATCTTCTTCTTCACTAGAATAAACTTTGTCAACACCATCATCATCAACATTAATGAGGTCTTCATTATCAGAATCTGCTAAATCATGATGAAGGGCGTCTTCATCATCAGTAATATCATCATCTTGGTCAACAACATCAATGATATCTGGCGGTGCGTCAACCTCCGTTGATTGACCATCTATATGCAAGGTCGCATTATCCAAGTCATTCAAACTAGTAGAAAGTGGGAGATCAGATGAGTTGTCAAAATGTATAATATCAGGATCGTCCTCTACCACGATGACACCCCCGTCGAAAAACTTTTTATGATTAACATGTTCGACGACCTTCCAGTGGGGTTTGGTCTTATCTTCTTGGTAGAAGACTTGTTTGAATTGTGTTATGAGAATGTATTGGTCATCTTTAAACGCCTCACGACTGCAGTCGATTTGTGTCATGTTGTTTCTAAGGACAAGTTTTTTGACTTTACGTCCTTTGTTGCTAGTGTCGAACCACTTAACTCGGAACAACGCAACTTTGAACAACAAATACTTAAACTCGAGGATTTCTTAAAGTTGACCATAATACATTTCTCCGTCAAGGCCAGGTGAACAAATGCCGCTGTTTTGAGTTGTGCGACGTTCATCGCGGCTGTGCACGACATACCTCACACCGTCGACTACGCAAGAGTTTACTGAGATTGGAGTCCATGATGGTCCATTAGCCAAAGCGAATAACTCGTTGGTTGTGCTAACCTCTGGGTCTTGGTCATTGTCTACGTGACGTTGACGGATCTATGAAGAAGATAGGATTAGATAGAGAACACAAAATATGATATTGTTATTTTTACAGTTAAGTACACAAAATAAGTCTTAAGTTTACCTGCGACCCAAACCAGTCGGGGAATTCTTCTTGCATGTCTTTGTTAGGAAATAAACTGAAAAACGTTCATGGTATTAGAATAAGTCGTCGAAATGATAAGTTAAGAAAAAGAAGTTTCAAAATAAAAAAACGCGTACCTCTTGAACTGGGACCGGTACATGTCGATCTCAGGATTGTTGTGAAGTACATACCATTTCACTTTTTTCAACTCTTGGGCATCAAACCGAATAAACGATCGTACACCAATCGGTTTACATACCGACCGAAACACCTAAAACCGACATGTTGGGGGAGGGGGTCCACATTACGGTCGGGACTATTAAATTTCGTGGTAACATCCCAAAAATAATGAGAACTGAAAGTCAATGCTTCTTCAGCAACATAACCCTCCGCAATCGAACCTTCCGGCAGATTATATGTTGTCAATATCACCGGCCACATGCTGTAGGCCTGACTAAGGTTGCCAAACGGATTGAAACCATCAGCCAAGAGCCTCTAGTGTAAATGGAAACCAAGTGAATCATAATGTCAAAGGGAGCAGGAGGTATTGAGTCAAGATTGCACAGAATATCGAACCACCTAGATTGTGCTTTCAACATGTCACCTACATCAAAGTTGCCAGAGAGATTTGCTTAAACCAAGGAAACATAGCTGATTATTGGTTTGGCAATCTTATCGGGCAAGAAATTTTGAAGTCCGTAAGGAAGAAAACGTTGCATCATTATATGACAGTCATGAGACTTCAGGCCCGTTATATTGGTATCATCATCGGTCACTTAGTGCTTGAAGCATGATCCAAACCCATCTGGTAGTTTAACTCCTTTGATGAACTGACAAGACTTTTTTTGGTCCTCTTTTGTTTTTTCCTCCCTTTTTCTTTCTTGGTGTGAAGACTACGCAGCCTGAGGCTTTAAAGCAACTTCCCGTTTTTGGTTTCGGCCGAGCCACAAGCCACTTCGAATGCCCAACCTTTTGCAAGTCTTGTCTTGCCTTGGCGGTGTCTTTGGATTTGTCATTCATTAACAAAGTGTTCAAGATGGCCTCCAACACATTTTTTTCGATATGCATGATGTCTAAATTGTGTCTTAGTGAAATAAAAGACCAATACTCAAGCTCGTAAAAAATAGACCGTTTAGTCCAGTTAAGCTCGACTTCAACATTGCGTTTTATCTTCACACCCCCATGTTTCGGATGTTTACCCGGCACACGCGTTAGCAATCTAGCATGCTGAGCCAGGATTACATCCCTAGGATATTCTTTAGGAGGATCTCTGTGATCAGTATCGCCATTGAATTCACGTGAACTCCTCCATTTATGGGGCTTCCTTAAGAATCTTCTGTGGCCAACATAAGCTATTTTGTTTTTCACGCCAATAGATGGAGTTTCTTCATTACATGTAGGGCATGCCTTGTAACCTTGCCCACTCCACCCAGACAAACTACTTCGAGCAGGAAAATCATTTATGGTCCATAAAACCATCGCTCTCATATTGAAATTTTGTCCTGAAACAATGTCTGTAGTCTCAACACCTTTCTTGTCCCATAAAACCTGCAGGTCCTCAATCAAAGGCCTCAAGTAAACATCAATGTCCTTGCCCGGGGATTTAGGGCCAGGAATTAACAACGTCAGCATAAAATTACTTTCTTTCATACATAACCACGGAGGCAGATTGTATGTTGTCAATATCACCGGCCACATGCTGTACGTCTGACTAAGGTTGCCGAACGGATTGAAACCATCAGCAGCCAACCCTAGTCGAACATTTCTTGGTTCTTTTGCAAAATCTGGATACTTCATGTCAAAGTTCTTCCATGCTCTACCATCAACCGGGTGTTGTATCTTACCGGGCTCCGTACACTTTCCAGTAGCATGCCAAATCATTTCCTTTGTAGTGTGACTAGACTTGTACAACGTTGTAGTCTAGGAATGATCGGAAAGTAACGCAACACCTTCTTAGGAACTTTCTTCCCCGGTGTGTTACTGTCTTTCCATCTACTCGTATTACACACCGGACAGAAATCCAAATCTTTGTTATTGTCTCCCCGAAATAAGCAGCAATCGTGTTCACAAGCATGTATCGACTCGTACCCTAACCCGATCGTTTTAAATGTCTTCTTTATTGCATAGTATGACGGTGGGAGCTTGTATCCTTTACTGATGGGAAATACATTTTGGAAAAACTCTAACATTTCATTGAATATAGAATCAGTCAATTTACCTTTAACCTTAAAATAGGTAAACTTTGCCATAAAGTCTAATCGAGTCACATAGTCACAACCGGGGTACAGCTCCTCGTTGGCACTGACATATAACTCTTCAAACTCGTTACGTGTAGCTTGAGTCGGTTCGTTACTTGTCTCACCAATATCTCCTTGAGTTGGCTCATTGTGTTCATTATTCGGAGGAATATATCTAAGATCATTAAGTAGCGCTGTCATGTCACTCATTTGAGGTTGTCTTGTGTTATCTATTACTGGCGGTGGCGGAGAAAGATCCGGTTCACCGTGGTGAACCCATGTTTTATAACCTAGGTTAAACCCATGTCTCATAATGTGGTTTGAAAGGTGTTTGATGGGTACCCACAATATTGTTCGACAAGACTTGCATGGACATCTTATTTTCCCGGCACTATTCACTAACGGTTGCAAAGATCGACGAATTTTTCAAGACCGATATAAAATGCTCGTTCATGACGCTCTAAAAGTGTCCAAGTCTTATCATCGATTACCATAACTGCGTCTTATCGATACATTTAGTTATTATATGCAACTTAATTAAACACATTCAACCGAGGAATACAAGATGTTTTGTTCACCTAGTGCAACTATGGAAGGCAATCCTAACCCACTCTTTGAATGATTCGTCTCATATATGAATGCGTATAACCGATTTACTATTTGAGAAAATTTCGGCAGCATTTCCCCTCAACTCCCCAAATATGTGTTTAAAGACATATTCGTAGGAGTAAAGGAGAAACACTGTCGAAATCATCTCAAATAGTAAACCAATTATACGCATTCATATCCTAAATGAGACAAAACATTCAAAAAACAGTCCCAAACAGGGGACTTTCTGAAATTAATTTCTAATAAATTAATTTCGGACGGGTTTTCTATAGGATGATTAAATTCAGACGGGGATTTTCCAAATTTAATCACTAAAATCCTAAAACATTCCTAAAGGGTTCAATAAAATAAATACCAAACGCATATCCATTTATATCATATAAAAACATACATTTAAATCAAATAAGCTGTTTTTAAACAGCTTTTTAAAATAAGCTGTTCTTAAACAGCTTATAGCTTATTTCAGCATATATGAGCTTATTGTATTAATAACCACCCCGGAGACATGTCAAACTATAAACATACATAATTTTAACGCAATTCACCTAATAATAACTATAAACTAACAAAATTTAAACAATAAACATTCCCCGGCGACATGTCCCCTGGATACCAAAAGGAGAAATAAAAAATATAACATACATTCGGTGTATTCGGCTCGTTGTCGGCTCGGCTGTGGACTTGGCTCGGCCCGGCTGTGGACTCGGCTACCAACTGCCAAACAAAAAGGAACTAACACATTTTTATAATTAACTCCATATTATATCAAACCTTATCATAATTAAAAAAATTAAAACAAAAATTACAACCAAACCTGGACTCGGACTCAGCTACTGTTACAAGAGGTCACCACCAACAATTATAGGGTTAGAAAAAGAAGTAGAAGAATTATCATTTAGAGGGTTTAGAAAAGAATTGTGGTTTAGAGGAGAAGGAGGAGGTGGTGGTATTGTGTAACACCCCCAAAATGGGTCGCAGCGGAAATATGGGTTATCGAGTGTTACTTCATAGATCAATAGCACAAGATGTGAGAACGACCTCTATATGAGTCGTTAAAATTAATACATTGGCTTAAATAGACTTGTTTGTTACAATAGCCGAAGCTTAAATAGTTCATTCATGAAAAGTAAAGATTTTTAAGACATAACTAATATTCCCAAAACGTAATGCATCCAAATCTTTATAGTAATGACTTCGAAATGATGACCACCAATGTATCCTTGTTTCTCGTACCTTATTGACCTGAGAAAAACATGCTTTAAAACGTCAATATAAAGTTGGTGAATTCACAGGTTTAGTAAATGTATAAAGTAGGACCACAAGATTTCCAAGTAAAACATGTAACACATACAATATCTTAAAAGTAATTACGAGTGCACTAAGTTCATGACACCGAAGCTCGACATATATGTATGCAATTTAATGCACTAAATGTGCCCATGTAGATGTTCAACCCGCAACATCCAAAACTGATGAGCGCTACTCACCCGAACGGGGATGTCAATCCCAAATAGATCTATTCATAACATTCGCGCTCGCTAACTAGCAATTGATAGTTCATGAGGGTGGGCAATAGTGGGTTTAGCTACTTAGGCCAACTTGTAACACCCCCAAATTGGGTCGCAGCGGAATATGGGTCCGGGACGTGTTACTTTATGGATCAACAACACAAGAGAT
>BQNB010129385.1:0-19123 GCA_026074375.1 Tanacetum coccineum
TTAGTAAATTAATATTAAATTAAAGATGATTCTTTGTAAAGTAGGAGTATAATAATGGTGTGCACGTGTGTCCATCCATTTCTTTTATGACTTTTTTCCCAATTCCCTCCCCCCTTCTCTAGGTATCAAGTGGGTCACTCTTTTAAAATTATTCTGACCTTTTTACCCTCTAGTTTCGGTAAAATTACGTGTAGTTGTGAACTAAAATAATTGTGTGGGTCTGACCTTTTTATCCTCTAATAACTATGCACGGGGTTACATACATTTTTCATTATCTATGTAATATTTTGTAAAGCTTTTTGTTAATTTGTTTAAAACACATAGTGTTGAAGTTATGTGTTGAAGATAATGTTGTTATTTAAATTTAACTATTGATATCATGTTGTATATAATATGCGAGTTTAATAGCACACGATGAAATTTGATACAGTTAAAATATTACTAATATGTTTTTTTTAAACGTTTTTCTGGATATTTTTATATAAACTTTAAATAGAAATTACATGAGTCGTTGTTATAACTATTATTGCGTATATTTATTTTTATACCATACTAATTTGTGTTTACATTAGATATTTATATTCCCTTTTATAATAATATAGCCGTATTTAATATTTAAACCCGTGTATACATGTGTTAAGCGTATAATAAGGAATAATATGAGTCCTTATTGAATGCATATAGCGAAATAAAGAAATCGGATATCTTTACTTAAACTCAGAAAGAAGAATAACATGAGTTGTTCGTATACATACAACATCATGTATTTATGTACATACATAATAACTTATGCTTTCATTTTGATATTTATAATCTCGTGCATATATATGTTGTATTTTTAAAAGAATATTTATGATGTTTTTTTTAAATATAAAGTCTTGAGAGCATAAAGTATAATATCTGTTTATTTTTTAAAGTTATTAAAAACATGAAAATTTATAAATTTACATTTAACCCCATGCATTTTATTTAAAGTTAAACCACCAAAGTTCTATTAGTTACCACCTATTTTTTATTTTTTGTTTTTACAAAATTGACATCTATATTTTTATATGTTTTTCTTCTCTACAAATTTTTAAAGTTTAACCAGTTATTTTTAACTTTACTTTTAATTGGCTAATAAAAATATTTTATTTTTACCACATGTCAAAATAGAGTAACCTGATTGGGCCGATTTTTTTTGTCAATAAAATTATTTTAACAAAATCCTTTCAAAATGATACAATTCTTGTATCTTTTATATAATAAAATAATTACATCATTTTAGAGTTTTTTCTATCAAATTGAATCTTATTAATTAAAAAATTAGACCAATCAAAACACTTCATTTTGCCACGTATATCATATCGTGCGATCTGATTGGTCAATAAAAGTCAAAATTGGATTATTTTTTTTTTGGAGAAATAGGATGGAGAAAAAAAACACATAAAAATAAATGTGTTAGATTTGTGAAAAAAAAACTTGAAAAAAGAGAAGGTAATTAATAAAACTTTAGTGGTTTTTAATTTTAAATAAATTATATGGAGTTAAGAGTAAATTTATAAATTTACATGTTTTATTAAAATAAACAAATAACCCCTAAACTTTATACCCCTACACTTTATATTTTAAAACAAATAACCCCTTAAACTTTATACCCCTAGATTTTATATTTAAAAATACAATAAACGTAAACAATTTTTTACTTCCAAACAAAGATTTAACAGTATCTAATCACATCTCAAATCTACCCGAAGACTTTTTGATGGATTTTTCATTGTCGGCCTGAAATCATGTTGTACAACCAAATAGAAAAACACCAAAACACATAGGGCATGTTTGGTACACAAGATTGTCAAGAGATTATGCTTATTTTTTGAAAAATAAGCAACTTAAAATATAAGCTTCGTTTGGTAGACAAAATTATAAGAGATTATAAAAAAAAATCTTCCATAATCTCTTAAAATCAAATGCTACTTCATGCGGCTTATAAAAATAATCTCTTTTCATAATCCCCATCACCATCTCCATCTACAGCTCCATCTCCAGTTCTAGCAATATTACTTTTGCCAAACATACCCATAAAATATCATAAAAATAACAAAAGGTTTTCTAGCTATTCATTGATGGGTTCGGAAGAATTGCATTTTTTTCTTTTGGTTTAATACGTACTAAATTTCGAACATTTAAATTTCTCAAAAAATCTTTATTCATTGACATGTGTGTGCGCCTATAAATCATATACAACAATTTGGGCTACTTTTATATCTTAAAAAAGTGTTGGTGACAGAAAAATGGGTAAAACTTTTTTTACATTTGTATACGTATTGAAAATATACAATAGGTAAATCTTTGTTTGACCAAAACATATTGTATGCACGAAACATAATACTTATTTGAGTTTTTTAGTTTTATATATTCTATAAATATTGACGCTTTTGATAACTCAACTTGATTCTTTTAAATTCGATAACGAAGCTAAAATTTTACATGTTTTAACACAAAGTATGACCATGAATCGTAAGTATAGCTAACACACTCATGCAACTATAATCATAAAACATATACAATATCAATTGCATACCCAACAGGAATACCAGTCTTATAAAGAGGAGGTCAATGGTTCGAATATAACGAAGAGAAAATTAATCCCCTTGTGGCCTCGAAGGTTCACTTGAGCCGACTCCGAGCAACCTAAAAGGGTAGTTTCGCTAGGATTAGTCGGCTCAAAATGTCGAGTCAGAAAACATATAAATAAATAAAAAATACTAATTATCCTCAAGTTCATATAATATATAAAAGATTTAATTAATCTATCTTCTTCATATGATTTCGATAATACTCTATAACATATCTTATAGAACAGAAAAAAATAAAAATTGTACATATATTTAAAAAATATATAATGTTTAAGCCCCATGTGTGTACGGACATTAAAACTAGTTATAAAAATATGTGAATTGTGATAGTAAACAAGTTTATAAAGCAATTAAGTGTGTAGTTATTTATTGTTTGCTGAGTATTACGTTTTAAGGGTCATATGTATCATTAGGGATTTGCAAAGAACAATGAGTTTTGTTTAATCTTACTTTATTTATATATAAAAAATAAATCTTTTGAGCGTTTCAAATTGAAAACATCACTTGATTTCCTTAGCATTGCTGATGAAGTAACAATGGTCTTCATTCTTTCTTTTTTAAGATGTCGACCACAAACAAAAAAATGTATCTGTCAAGATGACTTCGACATACATGGTGGCATCCAAAGTTTCAAGCATATATATGTTTTTTAATATCCTTTCTTTGCTCTTTTTGGCCATCAAAACACCTTATTGTAGTGGCTACTACTGGCTAGGCGTCTTAGACTTAACAAAATATTTGCAATGACACCCTAGCCTTCTTGTACATGCATATTATGGATCGTTTTTTCACCTCAAGCTTTTGAAAATAACACCACGACGCTCTCGTGATTTGTTGGTTGTTGGTTGGCCCAGAATAAGGTGAAGATAATCAATAGCCCAGCTAATTACCAAGATGTTACCGGATATCATTTGAAGTCGTGTAATCACTTTCCAAAGAAGATTATTCGACCATATGCCTGGGTTACACGAATACCTCCTTGGGATAAAACCAAGTGCTTGTTTTTGTTTTAGGCACAAATCAAGAACCCTTCGCTTCTAAGTATTTATGTTTTCTGTATTGGTGTTGTTGCGTCTTTCATGCAAGTGTTCATCTCTATTTATAGAGATAAAACTCTTAATCAAAAGAGTTTGTAACTCCTGGTCAAAAAAAGTTATAAGCATTAATTGGCCGATTAATCTAATAATCTTTTCCAAAAATGCATAGTGGTTACATGACCATAATCATGGTGATTAAGTCAAACTTAAAATCGCCCATTTAATAGGTGTAGTTACAAACATTTAATGTTAAAACCGCCCATTTAATAAACCTTAAGATAATCACTAAAAGAGTCAGGTTGAATCAATGACTTGATGGTGTACACTCCGTACCTCTAAACCCATTTCCAAGTATGATTCAATTCTCACAATTGCACTAAATTTCTAACAATCCTTCTCAATTTAGTACAATTCCTTTTGCATGAAAATTAAACATAAAAAAAACATGTGCATAAATAACATGTCCTGAAGATTGAATTTCCATCTTAGTAAATTACACGTTCAAATATTCGAGAATAATTATGTTCTAAGAATTGAACTCTTCAATCCATTTGAATACCTGAAGATAAAATACACACAAGTTTTCAAACACTTAAGAAACTCCTAACACTATACAAGCCATGTGTCCATATTCAATTCATAGATGTTGTAAGAATCAAAGTCCATGCTCTTTGAAGCGGCAAAACCTCAACATTTATATAGGTGGTTTCTCTTTATTCATGCTCATGCTAAGCATTTTTTTAAAAAAATTAACCATTGAGAAGTAGAGTCTTTATCCTCTTTTTCAGCAGGTTCCAAGCACATCTTTGAGATGATTGTAAAACATGTGCTTCACTCCACTGAACGTTCAGCTTTTCACATTGAACTCAACTACCAAGTTTCCTCAGTAGGGAGTTGGGTGTCGTACCATTCAGCGACTTGGTTGGACTTTAAACCTATCCCTTCAGCGGACTTTAAAACCAAGTCTCTAGTCAGTCTCTTCGTCAAGTGATCAGCTAAGTTTTATTGAGACCTCACAAACTCTATAGATACCACCTCATTCGTGATAAGCTCACGATCATGCTATGCCTCACACCTAAGTGTCTAGACTTTCCATTGTACATTTTGCTATAAGCCTTTGCCAATGTAGCAGCACTATCACAGCGGATAGATATAAGTGCTATAAGTTTGGACCACAATGGAATTTCAAGGATCAGGTTTCTCAACCATTTAGCCTCCTTATCAGCAGCTGCTAAAGCCACAAATTTAGATTCCATTCTTGAACCAGTGATGCAAGTCTGTTTCTTGGAAGCCCCTTCACCAAGCATGAATACCCAGCCACTGGTAGACGAATTGTCTTCAGTATTGCTGATCTAACTTGCATCAGTGTATCCTTCCAACACTGAAGGATAACCGAAATATGTCAAACTATAATCCATAGTTTTCTTCAAGAACTTTAGTACCACCTGAATTGATTGCCAATGCTTAGTACCAAGATTACTAGTATACCTACTTAGTTTACCCACTGCAAAAGCAATATCAGGCCTTGTACAAGTCATGGCATACATCAGGCAGCCAATCATCCTAGAATACTCAAGTTACGATACAGTCTGACCATTATTGGGCATTAGCTTCTCACTTGTATCCATAGAAGTACTCACTCGAGTACAATCAAAGTAATTAAATTTTTTAGTACCTTCTCAATATAATAAGACTGAGAAATTGCTATTCAATTACTTTCATGTTTAATCCTTATACCAATGATAACATCAGCCACCCCCATGTCCTTCATAGAGAACTTAGATGATAAGAATTCATTTGCCATGTCAACCTGAACTTGGTTAGTATCAAAGATCAGCATGTCATCAACATATAGAAACATATAGACAAATGATGACTCCTTTACCACTTCACCATTCAAGAAAGCTGTCTTCATATCCATATGATGAATAATCATATTGTGAATTATTTCCATAGCAATCAGCAGTCTTATGATACTGATAGTGCCATTGGAGCATAAGTATCAAAGTAGTCTATCCCTGACTTCTGTCTAAAGCCATGAATGACTAGTCTAGCCTTGAACTTTTTTATAGTTTCATCTACCTTTAATTTTATTTATAGATCCATAGTTTTTTTCTTCAAGAACTCGGTACTACACCTGAATTGCTTGCACAATGCTGAGCACCATATTCTAATATAGCCTACTTAGTTTATCCACTGCAAAAGCAATACCAGGCCTTGTACAAGTCATGACATACATCAAGCAGCCAATCACCTTAGAATACTCAAGTTGAGATACAGTCTGACCATTATTGGGAATTACCTTCTCACTTGTATCTATAGAAGTACTTACTAGAGTACAATCAAAGTAATTGAATTTTTTCAGTACCTTCTCAATATAATAAGACTGGGAAATTGCCATTCTATTACTTTCATGTTTAATCCTTATACCAAGAATAACATCAGCCACCCTCATGTCCTTCATGGAGAACTTAGATGATAAGAATTCCTTTGTCAGTTCAACCTGAACTTGGTTACTGCCAAAGATCAGCATGTCATCAACATATAGAAACATACAAACAAATGATGACTCCTTTACCACTTCACCATTTAAGAAAGCTGTCTCCACATCCATCTGATGAATAATCATATTGTGAATTGATTCCATAGCAATCAGCAGTCTTATGATACTGATAGTGCCACTGGATCATAAGTATCAAAGTAGTCTATCCCTGACTTTTGTCTAAAGCCCTGAATGACTAGTCTAGCCTTGAACTTTTTAATAGTTTCATCTGCCTTCAATTTTATTTTGAAGATCTATTTACAACCTGGAGGTAGATCAGTCAACACCCAAGTGTTGTTTTCCATGATAGAATATATCTCATCATTAATTATCTCTTTTCAAAAAGCAACATCCTAGGACTACATTGCTTCATCAAATGTTTTGGGGTCATCCTTACCATTGAAGCAATAGGGGTGTCGGTTAGAGACTTAATCCCTTGTTCCTTCAATTAAGTATAATTGAAATTCAGGTCCAAAGTTCTTTGGAGTCCTATTCTTTTTGCCTTTTCTAAACTCAGGTTCAGGTTGTTGAGTCACAACCTCTTTAGTGACCTCTTCAGGGACCATTGAACCACCAATGTCTTCAGTTCCATTTATCAGGGACCTCTGACTTGGTCTAGGGACTGATGAGAATATATTCTTATCAAAGATAGCATCCTTTGATTCAACTATAGAGTTAATTGCAACTGATTTATTAGGTTCAATAACATAGAACCTAAAAGCCTTAGAATGCTCAGCATATCCAACAAAAATGCATTCAATGCCTCTTTCACCTAAAGTTTTTAGCTTTGGATTATGGAGTCTTACAACTGCCCGACAACCCCAAGCCCTTATGTAGTTCAAGTTTGGCTTCCTTTTAGTCCAAAATTCATAAGGGGTAATCCCGTTCCTTTTGTTGGGAACCCTATTTAATAGATAGCAAGCTGTTAACATAGCTTCACCCTAGAACCCTTGACTCAGTCTTGAGTAGGACAACATGAATTAACCATTTTTTTCAGTACTCTATTTTTCCTTTCAGATATACCATTTTGTTATGGATTATAAGGGGTAGTCGTTTCATGGATAATACAAATAGACTGAAAATACAGATTATCCATGTACTCACCTCCCTTATCAGTCCTGAATCTTTTGATCTGGGACCCTTGTTGTAATTCAACTTTAGTTTTGAATACTTTAAATTTATCTAATGCTTCATCCTTAGTATGTAATAAATAAACATAACAAAACCTTGAAGCATCATCAATAAATGTCACAAAGTATTTCTTATTCCCTAATGAGGGAGTAGCATGCAAATCATATAGGTCACTATGGATCGGCTCCAAAACTTCAGTTTTACGTTTTACATTTTGAAATGGTTCCTTAGTAATTTTGGTCAGCATGCAAGTCTTACACTTTTCAGTGTCAATGTCAAAAGCTGGGATTAACCCATCTTTAGACATATCTTGCATCCTCTTAAAATGGACATGACCCAGTCTAGCATGTCATAAGATTGAATCATTCATTTTAAAGGTTGACATAAAGGCTGAATTACCAATATCATTAACAATATTAAGCATGTATATTTGATTATATAAATAGCCAAAACCAATAAACACACCATGTTTAGACAAAAACAAATTTATCAAATTCAGTTACTTGTTTATAACCACAATTATTCAAAATACTACTTGAAACCAAATTTTTTCCTAATATCAGGAACATGCAAAATATTAAACAAGGAAACAATCTTTCCAGAACTAAATCTAAGATCTACATAACCACGTCCAATCACTGTGGACCAACAACATTGTTGCCCTTTTTCTTATCACTATCCTGCGCCCTGAGGGACTCCTCAATGCGCAGATAACTGCCCAACTCAACAAGAGTTAACTCCTCCTTTTGATTTTTCAATGTGTGCTTGAAATCTTTCCAAGAAGGAGGAAGTTTGTCAATGATACAAGAGACCTGAATGGCCTCATCTATGTTTATTTTGTGTTGTGTAAATCTTCCAAGTATACCAAGAAGTTCATTGTATTGTTTCATAACTGGTCTTGAATCAGTCATTTTCTAATTTATGAAATTACTAACAAGGAACTTCTTACTTGATGCATCCTCATTCATATATTTGGCCTACAAGCAATCTCATAGTTCTTTTCTAGATTCAACATTTTGGTAAATATCAAATAAAGAATCGGACATACCTTTGATGATTAAACCTCTGCAAACATAGTCATCATTGTCTCACTTGGCTCTTTTCCTGAGTTGTTCCACGGTAGCATCATCACCATCTTCAGGAATATGAGTAGTAAACACATGCACCACACTCATATTAGAAAGCAAGAAGTGCATCTTCTTTTGTCATCTTCTAAAGTCCACCCCTTCAAACTTGTCAAGCTTGGCAAAGTTTGAAGTCATATGTTTCATAGCAGCCATTGATTATCACAAAATAATCTTCTTTGATTGTTGGTTGTTGGTTGGCCGAGAACACGGTGAAGATAATCAATAGCCTAGCTAATTACCAAGATGGTTACCGGATATCACTTGAAGTCGTATAATCATTTTCCAAAGAATATTATTCGACTTTATGCCTGGGTTACACAAATACCTCATTAGGATAAAACCAAGTGATTGTTCTTGTTTTAGGCATAAATCAAGAACCATTCGCTTCTAAGCGTTTATGTTTTCTGTATTGGTGTTGTTGTGTCTTTCATGCAAGTGTTCGTCTCTATTTATAAAGATAAAACTCTTAATCAAAAGAGTTTGTAACTCCTGGTCAAAAGGAGTTATGAGCATTAATTGGCCGATTAATCTCATAACCACCTCCAAAAATGCATAGTGGTTACATGATCATAATCATGATCATTAAGTCAAACTTGAAACCGCTCTTTTAATAGGTGTAGTTACAAATATTTAATGTTAAGACCGCCCATTTAATAGACATTAATCTAACCACTAAAAGAGTCAAGGAGAATCAGTGACTTGATGGGTGTACGCTCCGTACCTCCAAACCTATTTTCAAGTATGATCAAATTCCCACAATTGCACTAAATTTCTAACATGATCAGGGACGGATCCAGGGGGTCTCGTGGGGTCACGGGACACTCATGGATTTTTTTCGATGTAGTGTTAATTTTTGAAAGAAAGGTCATTTTTTTCCTAAATACATCTTAAATGCACCCGGTCTATTAAAATGTGTTTCTAGTGTTCTATTATATTACGGTTAAAAAAGTTTGTACACCTGGTCATATTTGGTCATGGTTTCATCCATGTGTGTTGATCACACTAAGGTCTAAAGTTGATGAGCTGACGGACGGAGGACTTTGGAGACAAAAGGGGGAGGGGGTCGTGCCCTCCCTCCCAATTATTTTGACATCATAGCATAAATTTTATCTTTTTACTTATAGCACGGTAATAGTTATTTTCATGTAATATGTTGAAAATTTTGTAAAATGGCCCTCCTAAAATGATTAATCTATGCTTTAGCTCCTCCATTAAAAGTGTTCAAGCTTCGTCTCTGTATGAGATAAGGATCGATAGACTATTTTCAAATAAGCGAGTCTAAATCGACACTTCTTGTTGCTATTATGATGCAATCATATGTAGGGGGCACCAACTTTATTAGAAAAACAAAAGGCTCTTTTCCAAACCAACCTTTTTCATCAAGGAGTGGGAATAGTTAAATTTGATTTAAACTAGTTGTACCTTTTACACTCTTATCACAAAAGTTACTAAAATGTCGTAAGGATTAATGGTTTTTATGCACATGGAACCCACATGACCATCATTCATCTTTATCCACATGAACAATAATTTGTAACATGATGAGATACAATTCTATACAATTGCTTAATGGATTAATTTAAGTAATGTCTTATAGCAAGTTTATACGACCAAGTTTGTCCAAAGTAGGTAGGGGTCAAGGTCTAAGATCATGTTAATTATTAAAGTTAGTAATTGATGAACTAACACATAAATATTCAAGCGTGTATGCAGGGACGTAACCAACACACGAAGTGATCAGATGCACTTAGAATAAACTAAACAATACTACAAACGGAATTTATAAAGATCGAGTGTATTAAAAAACAATCTTGGTTTTTTTTTAACAAAATTAACAATATGTCACAAAAATCCATGCGAAGCCTTTCGGGACCCACCCTGGTTCCTTCTGTCCATATGGTGAAGGAGAAAGTGAGCCATGTTTATAAGTTTATAGATGTTTGACACCTAAGTGGTAGAAGGATAAGTAGGAAGATGTGTAAGAAGAAATAGCATTTCTTATGTATTTATTTGTATCCTGACTCTTAACTCCAAAGGTTAAATAATAATCATATACAACAGTTGGTTCATCACAAGCACCAAGTTATCTCAATCATATGTTCCTATATCTAGTTTTGCGACCACTCTCTATAATATTTGTGTGACCGAAACTGTTTGGTTTGGGTTCGTCAGGTTTTATTTCAGGTTATGGCCGACTTTTCACCCGGTTCATACCTTTGTTCTTGGTTATCAGGGTTACGCCCCCCAACCAAATGGTGCGGGTTTGAGTTTTGTTCAGGACATGTAACATAGATATGTGGTGTGGCTTTGCGAGCTAGTTAGCTCACTTCGAAGAAAAAAATTCCTTCCTCGTATTAGCCATATAAGCCACTTTTGTCTATCTTAGACGACACGCAGCGTACTTGAATCCATAATTTGAAAAAGAACACCACGATCCTTTTACGATCACATCAATCTTGCATAGTTGCATATCCCGAGCTCTTGGAAGGATGATTCAAAATTGATATTCCAATAATGTTATGATGCAATTATATGTTGAGCTACCATCATCTTTATTGGGGAAAATGACTTTCCAAACCAACCTTTTTCACATTAGAGTGCACATTTGGTAATAGTTAAATATGCTTTTATTGTAACTTGTTACCTTTTGCAATCTTTATCGCATTATTTACTGTCATAAGGATTAATGGCTTTATGCATAATTGCATATGGAACCCACAAAACAATCATGCAACCTTTCCTTCACAAAGCAACGTATCATGGCAATCGTTTTAGGGATTGGCGACTTAACCATTCAGTGACTTTGGCACTGGACGTTCACCAAACGGCTACTGTCAGGCACACCACGTTTTGCACAATAAGCTTGCTTTCATTATTAATGATCAAATTCGGTTCACTTTAAAATAAGCTCATACCACAACATTTAATAAGCTCATATCACAGCATTTGTCCATAAATGCTGCAAGTCAAGGCTATGAGCATATCAGAACACGATGGGAGGATCGTCATGTCTATTGACTAAACTACCTAAAAGTATGCTAAGTTAATAAGCATGTAACATGTTTGCACCAACCAAAACGGACTACTAACCATGTAACGTATCACAAGGACCATGAGCACAAGAGTTCAACTAGCCCATGGTTAAAAAAGTAAAAGAAAACAAACACATGAAAATCTTGCAGAAATCTATTGCAAAAGGTGAAAATCCATTCATGTTCCTGCCATTTTAGGCGCAATGTACTAGCATGGCAACTAAAACAGCTTTATTATAATTCACTTGTATATGAAACTCCCCTTTCAAAAAAGAAAGAAAAGACCACTGCTAAACAGCCAAACTCTTTGAGGCAATCTCATATACATTCTCCGAGAGCCCATTAGCTGACACGATCATCTCCAATTGTGCCTGTTTCAGTATTCATCAAGAAGCATAAGAATCAGAAAAACATACGAACGTTAGAAGATCAAGATTCGTTACCTTGGCTAGATTTTGTCGGGTTTCATCATATCGTTTCCACCTAGAAAAGGCTGAAACCATCCGAGACGCCACCTAAAATCAAGACAGAGAGCAAAACACTAATTTCAGCATAACCCATAAGAGACAGGTACCGTATACAAGTTTTAAAGGTGCAATAAAATTCTGATTTCAGGATCACCCATAAAAAGGTAAAACAGAAAGGGGCAATTAAGTGAATTGTACCTGAGGGTTCAGTTTGTCAAGCTGCACCACAAGTTCTCCCAAGAACTTGTAGCCTGAACCGTCTTTCGCATGGAAGTTAACAGGTGAAGCACAAAATCCTCCAATCAGCGAGTACACCTGTTCAATATAATGTTTCAAGATTAGACATTATAAATAAATCGGAGAAAAAAAGTTTATATTAGGTGTCCGTTTGGTTTCGAATTAATAGTCCTCTCGTTTCAACTTTTCAAGAATAGGTTTTGAGTTTCGGTGTATTATTTTTCTTTTTTTCTTGGTGCTTTGTAATCCGAGCTTGTCGCTAGTTCTATCGATGAAATAATCTTTGCCGATGAAAAAAAACAAATTCAATCCACTTGATATATATAAAAACTCAAATCGCTTTATAAGAGATGTTTAGATTATAATTCCACTTTTCTGATTATTAGAAACTCAATTTATTAGTTATAACTTATAAATACATCAAAAGAGAACAAACGTATTTGTGAATTGGCCCAACCTGACCATCTTGCCACCCTAAACGTCTAAAAGAGCGTACAGACAAATGAGTACTTAAACTGAAGATTCTAACCTTATTGGGGTTTTTTAGGTCAAACCCTGGATGCCTCAAAAGTTTATGAACATTCTCAACATTCCCAGGAATATCCGATGACGATTGAAGAGCAAACCACTTGTTAACCACCTAATAGAAAAAAAAAGTAAAAATACATAAGAAAAAAGCCCCATGTTTTCAAAAGAAAATACCAGAAAAAAAACTGATAAAAGGTTTCTAAAACCAGAAAGAATATATAATGATTACCAGGTAGTCATCCTGCCATTGGTTATAGAAATCGGCCAAAGCATCATCACGTGCTTTACCAGGTTTCTGGGCAATGGCTGCCAAAGCCGAGAACTGATCTGTCATATTCGTAGCGGTCTTGTATTCATTCAACACAAGCTCGGTGATTTCTTCATCTTCAAGAGATGCAAGATAAGCTATTTTCACAACAAGTCAATTAAAAAAGTCAACACTCGTCATCTGAAGAAAATTGACCATAAAAAGAAGTCAAGTGATTATAAATACCAAGGGCAGTGTTCTTAAGAGCACGTCTTGCCATATTTTCATGGTTGAACTCATACTTCTCCGAGCTCTTGTTTTCTTTCACCTGTCAAACAGTCAATATTTAGTTTTAAGGCTCGATTGGACAAGCGGGAGAGGGAGTGAAGTGTAATTAACTAATCATACCAAGTTTAGGAACTCTTGCTTCAATTCGGAAGCAAGCTGCTTTCTGATAAAAGATCGAACAGCATGGACAGCATCAGGGTCGGCTATTTCCATCATGTCCATAATCTCACCTTCACCAGGGAGTGTTATAGCTTTCGCAACAAATTCCTACATTAGCCGAAACTTATAAGATTGCTCAATTTCCTCATATATATTCAAGAGTTTTTTAAATAAATTAGCAAAGTAATCTTAAACTTGTCCCGTTTTTGTCATTTTTTTGGCACACTTATAACCTATCAAAAGATGGTTTGTGTTCCATTTGGGTCATTCTCTAAAGCTGTAAATCTTTACGACACAAATTCAAAAATTATACAAAACATAACATAAAAATATCCATTTTAAAACGACCCAATCAGGACACGCCTGAATACGTTGATTGTTAATTACTCTGATGTACAAAGTACAATGACTAAAACAAGAGAGCCGAAAAGTCCGTTTCTATTTCATACAAATAAACATATTTAAA
Source organism: Tanacetum coccineum (assembly GCA_026074375.1). Lineage (NCBI taxonomy): Eukaryota > Viridiplantae > Streptophyta > Magnoliopsida > Asterales > Asteraceae > Tanacetum > Tanacetum coccineum. The sequence goes on from BQNB010129385.1 coordinate 13,880, forward strand.
CTAGAACAAAACCTAAAAAGGATTAGATGTTCCCGAGTACAATACCTTGTCAAGACTTGAATCCAAGATTATGCATTTGATGCCATGCACAAATTGTGGATCAAGAACCAAAGCATTTCCTTTCTGGAAATTAACAACTTGTGTAAGCATCAAATTCCTTGCCAAAATTTGTCCAGCCTCCCATCTGCATAACAATACAATATTTAGATATTGAACATTCATACAGATAATTTTGTTTAAAAAGATAAATTTTCATCAAAAATCTTACCGATTAAATTCATCAGAATCATGAGCAAGAAGGAAAAACAGATCACTCTCTGTTAGATCAGAATGTAGGCGAATAGGAGCACTATAACCCCGTAACAAAGACGGGACCGGTTTCTCAGGAACATCATTAAATACAAACTCTTCTTCTCCCTGATTACACAAGTTATAATCATGTTAATAAAAACCTGACTTTAGGAGATTAGATAATACTACTTTGATAAAAAATTACCTTTGTAACTCTAAGAACGGTAGTATAAACGGGTTGACCGCCACTTGTAACCGTCTCTAACTTCCCATCATGATAGATAGATGATAATGGCATATCTTTACCACTTGAATCAAGAAGCCCCGCAGCCACAGGAATAAACATTGGCTCTTTTACGAGCTGTCCTGGCGTCGGTGGCACCGTTTGACTAAAAAAGTCATATAAAATTAAGGGTCAATAATGAACTTTATAAAATAATAATATGTGATCATTCCAAGAGAAAAAAATTACCTAAACTTCAAAGAAAATGTACGAGCTTCGGCATTGTAGGAAGAAGTAACCTTCACGGAAGGAGTACCAGCCTGTGAGTACCTGAACAAGAAAATTGACCAGAAAATAATTTTTATTACAAATTTTAATCACTTCTAAAATAACAAGAACCAACAATAGTGCAGCTTATTAAATTAGTTTTATGAGTATATAGAAAAATAGTCAGTTCATTTATATTTCCACCCTGTAATAATAATAATGAGTTATATATTGAAGTCACGAGTCAGATAATCGGTCTCATAGAGTACTTCAAAATTAAGAAAGTCGGTCACATACCATAATAAGAAATTAGCAAAATCTGCATCGTTAGCATCTCGCATGGCAGCGTAGAAATCTTCACACGTTACAGCTTGCCCGTCGTGCCTTTGGAAGTACAAATCAGTACCCTGAAATAACAAACATACATATTTTCATAAAGAAACCCCATAACTAATTAAATGCATATCAAGCATTTAACAATATTTTATATTTCTGCCTACCTTACGGAATCCTTCACTTCCCAATAATGTTTTGTACATGCGCACAACTTCAGCTCCCTTTTCATACACCTGCAAAAGATACATTTGTCGTGTTAATTTTTCAAAAGATAGAATTAATATATAATAATGAGAATGAACAATTGTTGAGCATACCGTTACTGTATAGAAGTTGTCCATCTGGAAAAAATTAAAACACAAGGATCAAGGATTAGAGAAGGTCATCAAGAGAATGAGGTACTATGAACAACAAAAATGAATCACAAACCTTAATGTAAGAGTGAGGCCTAACAGGGTGAGCCATGGGACCCGCATCCTAGAAAAGATAGCCAAGAAATATTATAACCCTTACATATCCAAATACCAAGATTTTAACTAAAAAATTAATTAAGATGTAGAAAATTACTTGTGAAAATTGGTATACCCCTCACTTCACTTTATATCGCTTTATAACATCACATTTTCTTTTCCAAATCAGATGAAAATTCCTAAAAGTAGTGTTAATCATTAGAAACTTGCATAACGCCAGAGAAATTTAAAATTTTGCAAGACGCCCTTAGCTCCTTACTTGATCACGGAAAACAGTAAGACCTTCCTTCAAACTCAACTGGAACCAGTCCCGACATGTCACTCTACATTCATTTGAGTACAACATTTATAAAGAGTTATAAGAATAAAATGAGCTATTACAGAATATAATCGATAAATGGATATGATCAACGAACCTGTTGCCAGTCCAGTTATGGAAGTACTGCAATAGAGGAAGAAATAGATACATGTCATTATGTTGCAAACAAATAATAAAACTAAAACAGAAAATAAATACACAAATGGCATACCTCGTGGCCAATAACACCCAAAATGGCAGCATAATCTGCGTCTGTAGCAGTTTCCGGTGATGCCAAAACAAGCTTTGAATTGAAGATCTATTCAAAAACCGATATACATAACTAGATTAGCATATAAACAAATAACTGTAAGGATACAAAAGCATTAAAATGTTGATATATGCACATACGTTCAGACTCTTGTTTTCCATGGCTCCCCTAGTAATGGCAAAGAGAATAACAGGGATCAGGTAACGTCAAAATTAGCATTATAAAAATTTCACAAAATAAATAAAGGTTGCCTACATGTTGAAATCTGGAACGGAGACGATGTTAAAGATATCAAGATCGTATTCACGACCGAAAACCTACAAAAAGAGATGCAGAAAAAAACGGTTAGAGGTTAATTCATATTCTAATTGAGTAGATGTCATAATAAGGAAAAGATTATTTTACTTCTTCGTCCCATTTCATAGCCGCTTTAAGAGAATACATGGCATGTTCAGTTTTTGGTAGATCCTGTGCCGGGACCCAAATTCTCAGGGCAACTTTACGACCAGAGCATGTGGTGAAAGAATCATCTCGGCTCTCCAACTGTCCAGCAACTAAAGCAAAGAGATAGCATGGCTTCTTATGTGGATCCTCCCAAAGAGCAAAATGCTTACCACCCTGCAATGAATTCCATTTATATTTAACGATTTCATTATTTCCATTATGAATCACTGGATCATACTTGTTTTGTGTATATCATAGGTTTTAATGTTTTATAATACAAAGAAGGTATATTAGTAAATGGGACAAACTAATGAGTAATGCTTACATACCAAAAGAATTAGATTACACGATTACTTTTTATTTTTCAGATTTTTTTGGAACATAATAACCAGATTTTAAGAACTAGATAATGAAATCTTAAAAATCAAGTATTTGATGGTAAATTTAAGATTAACTAATCAGATTAATGATTAACACCCGAATGATCCCTTTAAGAAGTATTAACCAAAACGAAGTTAATGAGCAAAAATGAATATACCTCTAGGTTGCCTTGGTCAATGAGGTTACCATTCGACAACAAAACAGGGTAGAGAGACTTGTCGGCCTCAATACGGCAAGTATATTTCGCCATGATATCAGGACGATCCTGAAACCAAACATAATAAAATTAAACAGAACAATAGAATAAATGACTAGAGATAAATAAATAATCACTTGTTACAACAAACCTGATAAAATGTGATTTTCCGGAATCCTTCTGCTTCACATTGAGTTAAGAAATTACCAGATGCCTTGTAGAGACCCTGCATAAAATCAAAAGTTCATAGCATAAATCAGAAGAAAGATGAGTAAACCATTCTTGGTAGCGGTTTTACCTCTAAAGATGTGTTCTTTTGTGGTAAAATCTCGGTGACGGTTTCCAAGATAAAGTTACTGACTGGAGGTGACTTAAGAACAAGATGTCGCGAGTCCACCTGAAAATCACCCTCCTGTAAAAAAAAGTAACTTTAGTATCGGCACGTGATATCAGAATAACCTTCGGTGTTTCAAATATATACCTTAAGTTGATTTCCATTTATTGCAACTGAAATGAGTTTGAGATTGGTACCATCCAAGACCAATGGAGCAGCAGCACCTGTCCAAACGACACACGTCATAAAAAAAAGTCAAGAAACAAACTATGTTCAGACATGCGTTTTGAACATGATTATGTGATAGTTTTTGACAAACTATAATCATAAATAGATACGAATGTGAATAAAACAATCAAAATTTATGTTTTTGTGAAAAATAAAGATATGTATTGTTAGGTGCAATGAAAAAAAGACTCACTATGGTAAATATATGATCAGTTTTGAATTCCAAACAGTGCAAGTCGGTAAATATAGGAAAACATACCATTAACCCTAGGAACAACACTGATCTTAGCGGACACAATTGTTTTCTCTTCGCCCAACGAAAATGACAGATCAACCTGATTGATAACTCAATGGTCAACATCAGAAAATAGAAATCCTAAAACGGTAACATGTGTTTTGGTTGAGCTAAGTGCAAACCGTATCAAAGTAGTAGTCGGGTAATTTGTAATCTTTTAGAAAGATCTCCTTTGGTGCGTCCATATTTTCTTCTATTGAATTTGGCAAAGATTTTGTTGCCCGGAACAAATGAGCGCCCTACTCGTTTGATTTGTTCTCTAGAGATCAAACGCATCCGTTTTAATAATAATATAGAAAAAGACTAATCATACAAAGCACACAAATTGTTTTTATCAAAAGCAAAAAAGACTAACCGGTAGAGAATAGAATGGCGGTCGGGAACTCTTACGTATAATCTGCTAAAGAATAATATGTCAAAAAAAGATGTTCAAATTAGTTCACAATGCATTAACAAAATACTTAAAGTATGTAATGGAAGAAAATCAATAGAAACCTGAGAACTATGATAATGCTTGTATTTAGAGATGGGATTTGCACATCTGACTGACGGAAAACAGCAAGTAGCTTGAAGCTGCAATATTTTCAACCATAAATGTAAATATCTCGTATAATAAGTTTCATGATAACTTAAAAAGAAATTTCGACACTAACAGTAACACTTTCATTTTAGCAAATCCAGAAAGCAAATCTTAATCACTCAAAACCAATAAGATTGACACGGGTGTTTCTGATTTCGTATTAGGACTATTTAGTTGCTTATTTCGTTTCGATACAATGTTCATAAATTTAACCACACAATATAACACATAATCCTTGATCTTTGCAAATCTTGAAAGCAAGTACTATGATCGAGACACACGTAAAAAAACTCAAACTTTTCCAAATAAAAGTCAACTTAATGTGATTAACCCAATGCACACAAATTTCAATCCCATGAATCACAACAACAAACATCCTTAATCTTAAGGAAAACCTTATAAATTACCTTATCTATAAAACCTATAACAGGTAACAACCAAGAACACAAACAAATATAAAAAATAACAATAAATGGGTATCGAGTAATCACATTAGCAGATGAAATCAAACCCAAGAGACAAGTCCTCGTCAAGCTTGAACCTTTGCACGGAATAATCAATCTAGCCATCATCAACTAATCAAGATTCAATAAACTCGAATAAAAGGTATAATTTTAATCACAAATAAAA
>BQNB010129386.1:0-19123 GCA_026074375.1 Tanacetum coccineum
CCAAAACCAAACATTTTTTGAATTTTGGACCAAAAGTGAGAAAACGCACCAAACCACCAGGACCAAAAATGTACTTAACTCTAATATATAACTAGGTAAAAAGTGCTGCAACAAATTTGTTCATTTACGTCAATATGTTAAGGTTTTTTAGCCAATCGAGTTTTGTTAAGTATTTTTATAAGAATTAATATAGGTGATTTGTAAAACAACTAGGATTCCGAATTATACATGAACTACAAGACTAGTAATTAGTGTTTAGAGTGAGCTAAAACTTAACAGTAGATACACATTAGTGCATTGGGCTTTATTACATTTAACATATGCGAACTATTAAGGTTTTGTGGGTGGGCCGTGGCCTACCTTCGCCTCTGCACACCTACGCCACTGTTTCATTTGCGATGTACCAATGTCCTTGTGTGTCGAAATTTCTAGGTAACTCGGTTAGCCTTTTCACAAAAAAGTTACAACACTAATTTCAGATTTCCAGTTGACAAATTTGAAAGACCTCGCTAAAAATAAGCATTCAGTATTAGGTACATGTTAAGACTACTTTTTACTTAAGATAACAAATATATTTCAATTGTCAATTATACATTTTATATAGAAACATATCTTTTAAGGCCTTTTTCGTATGAACACATCTTTCGGATGTCTTCTAAGTTCTAAATGACACCTTCGTTTTCTACCATGATCATATACTTGTCACTTCTTGTTAGATTTGTACATTAAAACCCTGACGCTTGGGCAATCTGCTTCTTAATTTTAATCGCTATCTCGATTCTTGATTGCTTACGCCTTCCAACTTTTGAAGAATCTTGACATGGTGAATCCCAACCGGATTCAGGAGGAAGAAAACGGGGTCCAAAATTTAGTTGGTAAGTCAAATAATGAGTTTTAAAGTCGCATCCACAAAACTTAAAGGGCTAATTGCATGATAATGTATCATAGTTGTTACGATTTTCTTCTATATATATCAAACAAATTTTTTTGCTATTCTATATACTAAAGTTGATTTAATAGCATTTTTTTGTATTTTATGACCACTTTGCCCCTTATTTTATTAATCTGGGAGGGACAAAATGGTCATAAAATACGCAAAAAATGTCATAAATTCAAGTTAAGTACATAGAATAGCAAAAAAAATTGTTCGAAGGAAATCGTGGTACATGTATATGTAAATGTAGGGGTTTGTGTAAAAGCTAAAGAAATTATGTTCTTGGGATTTTGATAGAAACATCAAGTAATCAGGAACATGGGAGCTTGTAATTTTTGTTTGGATGTTTGTGATTTTATGGTAAGCTTTAATATTTTTGCAAAAAACATCATATTTGACTTTTGAAAGTCAAAGTTTACTTTTACTATTAACTAAGTTTAGTTATGAACATATTTTTCAGGGGAATTTGTTTTCATAGTTTTGCCAGAAACCTTTTGGTATATTCTGTACCAAATATTAGCAGTGGATACCTTTTAAGAACATGACGTTTGACTTTTCAAAGTCAAAATATAGTTTCTTCTAGAGAACAAAGCTTCAATGTAATTGTTATAATTAGAAACCTTGTCGAAAATGATTCAAGTATTTAGAAGAACACATACTTTTGATGTATAAAGTCATCAAATTTCTATTCAAGATGATAAACTATCTTAAATCAAGGAATGTCAGCTCAATACTCATCATCGTTAAGCAAAATCTTTTTGAATTTTCAGTTGTCCGTGGTATAGATTTGGGGAGAACATGAGACTAGCTGGTTTTGGTTCTTGTTTTCTTCAGGTAGACACACGTACAGATCGCTTTTGTTACTAACAACATGTCTAAATATAACTTTTGCATTTCTAACTTTCTCTTGCACCGACGAACCCACAGGGCTTTGTTTACATAATTCTAGCTACTATTGCTCTTTGCAACTTCGTAGCATTTGCAGTCACAAAGAAGCAGTGCTTCTTGGAACATACTTGGGCTTTAACCGTATCAAGATGAGAAACAAGATCAATATCAAGGTAAAACTTTTACTCTCATGTGATCTTTATTATAAATTCATATAATTTTAGTTCTTGGAATGGCTCTTAGCCCTTCATATATTCTTACAAAATTAGACATATATTGACTTTACAGGTCAAACAAAAAACCTTTTGACTTCACTTGTGATATGATTTCTAATCTTTATAGGATGGGTTTGACTCTTTCTTTGGCTTGGTTTGACCTTTTTAGGCCCGATTTGGCTCGTTTTGGCCGGGTCCGGCTCGTTTTTGGCCGGGTTTGACCTTTTTAGGCTGGGTCTGGCTCGTTTTGGCCAGGTTTGAGTAGTTTTTGGCCAGGTTTGACCTTTTTAGGCCGGGTTTGGCTCATTTTGGCCGGGTTCTGCTCGTTTTGGCCGAGTTTGACTCGCTTTACGCCAGGTTTGACCTTTTTAGGCCGGGTTTGGCTCGTTTTTGGCCGGGTTTGACCTTTTTAGGCCGGGTTTGGCTCGTTTTGGCCGGGTTTGACCCTTTTTGGCCGGGTTCTGCTCATTTTGGCCTGGTTTGACTCTCATTACGCCGGGTTTGACCTTTTTAGGCCGGGTTGGGCTAGTTTTGGCCGGGTTTGACTCGTTTTGGCCGGGTTTGACTCGTTTTTGGCCGGGTTTGGCCTTTTTAGGCTGGGTTTGGCTCGTTTTTGGTCGGGTTTGACCCTTATTGGCCGGGTTCTGCTCGTTTTGGCCGGGTTTCACTCGCATTACGCCGGGTTTGACCTTTTTAGGCCGGGTTTGGCTAGTTTTGGCCGGGTTTGACTCGTTTTTGGCCGGATTGACATTTTTAGGCCGGGTTTGACGCGTTTTTGGCCGGGTTTGACCTTTTTAGGCCGGGTTTGGCTCGTTTTGGCCGGGTTTGACCTTACGGAAAAAAAAGTTTGTCAAGTCAAAAGTAGAAAATACAAAGGATACGTAGCAGGAAATCATAAAAATTGTTTTGACATGCTGATAAAGTGTGTAAAACTACTAAAAAACAGCTTCTTGTATCTCGGGGTTTGCTTTTGTACTCCGTCTTGGAACATACTTGGGATTTCACCGTATCAAGATGAGAAACAAGTTTAATATCAAGATAAATATTTGGCTCCCATGCGATCTTTATTAGTATATAATTTCAGATGATTTTTGTGTTTGGGATGGCCCTTAGCCCTTATGCATATATTCTTACAAAACTGGACATACATTGACTTTACAGGTCAACCGGAAACCTTTTGACTTCAGTTGTGTTATGATTTCGGATCTTATTATCTAAATTATTTCATAAGAAATTTGAAATTTATAAAATAAAACACAAAACATCAATTTTAGTTATAAATCTTTTATAAGTCTTGTATGATTTCACATCTGGAACATTTCAAATTAGACCTTGAAAGTCAAAGCGTATAATATTTATTCTTATGTTTGTTTTCTTTCTTCAGGGCAGCGATAGTTCATTGGATGATTGCGTATCCCATCTCATTTTCCCCTGCTTCACCTTGGCTCAGGTTCGTCCTTGGCTTATATATTCTTTTGGGTCTTATATTATCGCCATCTTTGGTCTTAACAGTGTTAAATATGTGCAGGAGTCAAGGACATTGCAAATGAACAATGTTCATGACGGTACATGGCATGGTTGAGGTGACACAATGTGTATAGGAACGCATGTTGAAGGTGTCAAGGCCTTTGAGCTAATCCCACCCTCCATCGCTTCAATCAACTCTCCAAAACCTTGTTTGCCTTATAATATCAGCATTGGAAAAGGATATTTTCTTTCCCAGCAAAGCTCAAAATTTGCACATCAGCAATGAGAGGCCAATGTCGTTGTTGATGTCGATCAAGAACATTGCCATTGCCCGCCAACTGTTAAAAAATGCAGAGAAAAATGTATATGATGGATTTATAGTTTGCAATGTTAAAAGAAGGGAATTACTATGAAATATAGCAAAAAAGACGTCGCAAGTTTACATGATGTTTGTACATGGCATGGGATACTCGGTATGTTTTTGTTGCGTAGAACTTACAACATTGAGTATGCACATAATTCCTAACTTGGCTAACTGTTCAATAAGTATACGAATATGTAACCGGTTGCACCACTTATATCAATCAATCGGACCTACTATCACATCTTGTTCTTGCCAACTAATTATTATTTCACATCAAATAATAGGCTGCTAGAAACCAAAACATTGGTAAAGGGAGATAATATAAAATACAGACTGCACTTGTACGTCAAGGTCGATAATAATACTACGAATGCGAAAAGTTGAACTATCACTATCCCTACATGAAAATTACTTGGATTGTCAATCAAATCTTGTACATGGCATCTCATTAAATCATGTCTTCGTATTTTTGGTGAGTGGGCGAAATGTAGAAGTGAAAATGCAAGTTAGGCTGTATTAAAAATAGTAGAACACTCACGCAAAGCAGAGTGCGAATACAATATGACGATTTGTAAAGGTTTTGTGTTTTTGGTGGCCGGCTAACGAGGTTGGTTTTCAATAGTAGAAGTTGATTTCTACTGGTTATGGTGTAAGAGCAACTCCGATTGGAAGTAGAAGAATGACAAAAAGCCATCCATTAACAAAACTATCAGTTGCCTTTACGCGCCGAAGGAACGTGTTTACTTTGCCCAAGCAAAAACAACAAATTTTTTTTATGAAAAGGTTAAAAGAATATCTTAATCACAACTTATAACAAAGATAAGACTTTTAGTTGCAAAGACAAGCCCACGCAACTAACAAGTTATCATCGATACAGCAACAATGTTATTCAAATCACTAAATTCTAACCAAAGCCTAAACACAGAAGCATTAACGACAGGCTTAAATTCCGTTAACCTTTTCACTCGGGACAGAAGGATCTGCTGATAAGTGACTACATTCCATACTCGCAGCAAAGAAACCATATATCAAGAATGTAGCCTACTCCAAATCCTGCAATCAAGACATATGTTCCTTTACATTGGCAGGCCTTATCACTCGTTGCAGCTCCATTATTTCAATTCAACACTATAGTTCCAACCTTTATGGCTATTTGTGCTCATATAAGTATAAGCACATTGACATATCGGTCGTTTACTCTGAAAATGAAATGCCGGGGAGACTTGTGCTGCTCATACAAAGCACCCTCCTCTGGTTTGTTCATGTGCACTATGGAAACTGGCAACGATATCTACTTAAGTCCATGTTTACGAGGTATATTACGGTTTGGACTTCTGTGAACTTGACTCAAAAACATCTAACTGACAAAGGATGCAACGTATACTTTAAGATATATGTAATCTAAACAATCTTACGGTCGCTACTAGGATAAACTCCAGAACCAAATACATGTTACATATAGACCATGTTATACATCTCGCACAACAAAAACTGATTTACATTTCCAAATCTTACATTCAAGACGTATGTTCCTTTACATTGGCAGGCCTCATTACTCATTGCAGCTCCACTCTTTCCATTCAACACTATAGTTCCAACCTTTATGGTTATTTTGTGCGAAATATATGCACATTGACATATCGGTCGTGTTAGATGTTTGACTTGTAGTCCTAAGGGTATTTCAGTAATTTTGGTACTAAGGGTATTTTGGTCATTTTGGTGGTATCTTAAGTAGTAAGTTTTTCTTTAAATTTAAGCAATAGTATGTCGGTTCACTTATATATAACTACATATAGAACTTTGTACTTCACTTTTGAATAAACTCCAGAACCAAAATGATGTTTCATTTAGACAATGTTATACATCTGGCACAACAAAAACTGATTTTGTAATGGAAGGATTCCAAAGAACAACATTCATTCCAGAATTACATAAATATCTATGAGAGTCAGATGTTCGATAATAACCGCTGCAAAAACATAATAAGCCATGAGAGATACCAAGTATTGTTGGAACGTTAAGAGCATACAACCAGTAGGCTGAGATGAATCAAAGAAGCTCTTAAACTGGTAAGAAGTTTAATGCAGGTGCAGTAAGAGCTTGATTGCATTGCAACCCCCCAGTAGACTTTTTGTCGGTAAGAAGTGAAATATCAAGCGCCAAATAATGAGTCAAATTATGGCATATCATGGACATTTCCCATGGCCACACAACATGACTATACAGACTTCCATACTAGACACAGCATACTAAAACCAAACTAGACACACAAAAAACCAATACTAATTGCAAGCCAGAACAAAAGACAGACAGAACAACAAATAAAACATCTCTGAATACACCGGTACCAGCAGCATATGAGATCAAATGTGGTATATCCATAGGCCACAATCAATAGGAAACTGTCAAAGGATCCATACGAGTAAAGGATCATATCAGCAGCATCACAGAATCCCTGCCAGTAATCAAGATTTAAGACCATATACACATAACCAGGTTACTACCTAATCTTTCGAATCATCTAATCTATCGAATTACACAATTACAAGGGAGAAGAGGATCAAAGAATGTTGAGTTAACGCTAAGATACATAGCCATCCGTCCACCTAACTAACCCAAACTTTCGAACACGACCTGAGTTTGTTGGTTAACAGAGCATAACTAATTTAATCAGACTTAAAATCTTGGTACAGGGATAATTTCCTTATGGAGCTACTATTCATTAAATTACAAGATTCAACTTACTCCAACATACACGAAGTGAATGTTACACAATCTTTCAAGATACAGAATCACAAGGGAGCGAGATCCGAGCTGAAATAAGTTCAACACCAAGATGAATAGCCATCTGACCCACACAATCCAAACTTTGAATCGTATAATTGGGAGATTGTATATATTGCCTCACAACATGCTAGACTTTCATATTTTACAAATTTTATTCATGCACTCTCGACGATAAGTTTTTTCTAAAGAAAAACTCATCACTTTCTTCAAACATCGCCATACACTACTAATGCCTTTACTACTCTAAACCTAAGTCAAAGTACATGAATATCACTTCTTGTTCACACATAAGCGATATTCAATGACTTATAAACTAATGTTTGTATTTACAGATTATTCAAAATAGACCCCAAGCAAAACGAGAGGAGAATGTAACAAAGCAAAGAACGCTAACAAGATTTCAGCATGTAAGAATATCTAAAACGCTTGTTCATCATTAATTGCACAAGCAATAAGGCCACTCCCCCCTTCTCAAAAAAGCCATCGAAGATAAGAAGCAAAAGTAACACCATCCAGGGAATAATAAAAAATCACATTAAACTTGATCATACCAATTTCACTAACATTGCTACAAATCACATATTTGAAAAAAATATGTAGCATATATTGCATCTACAATCGCATAAGGTTCCATAAATGACCTTACTTAACAACATTAAATTAGTGATAAAAAAAACTACAATAGATGAAAGTGATTGTTCCACACCTTAACTACAAAATAGGCCCCTTGAAATATGGTCGTCACTTTCACCACTTATTGTAATAATATATGTGTGAATCCGAGTGATCAAGCAGAAGCAACGATTCCTTGTAAGAGCCCATGAAGAATATGCCTTCTACTCCATCAATCCCAAGACTCTTGATATGTTGTGAGCTGGGGTCGTAAACATCAATGGTAGAAACTCCCAACTCCTTTACAACTTCAAATATAGGTTCACCGCTCTTCCTAAACCCGAGTATATAGTATACTGGTGCGCCAATTGAGAATAGCTTTCTAAAAGACGAATCACGCTCCATCACCCATACACCACAACATTCTGCTCCGTCGACATTAATAGATCCATACACAGCAAGAGACTCCCTTAGCTTAGAAACAGACACAAATCCGTATGTTAGTTCGTTTGTTAGGCTATTTGGCAGGTCTATCACTTTGAATTCCTTTGTAATCAAATCAAATGACACAAGCATAGAATTTGTTGTGTCTTCACCATCATCATAAATAGTCTCCTCACTAGCACCCCAATAAATAAACCTATCTATAACAACATGAGTTTTCGGATCAAGTATAATTGATTGATGAGGCAAATTGCTACTTGGAATCACATTCCAAACACGCGAACTCAATGTAAAAACTTCAACATGCCAAGGCTTGTTATCCGTTTGTATAATCTTCACAACGGTAGGATCTTTAGTGACGGGACAAACCCCGAAACCATAACCAAAAGTATTAGAGTGCAAAATAGGGTCAACAATACCAAACGAAGGGTTCCAAATAACAAGCATCCATTCCTTATAACCATTATGAAAACCATACAAACACAGTAATCCATGACACGCACCAACAACGTTATAAACATTATATTGTTTAAGCAAAGGAGAAACAACAAATGGAGCAAACTCTTGTTGTTGTACCTTAAAAGTTTTGATATCATCGTCTACTAAACAAATGTACCTTGATTCATCCCGGAAACTGTAACTTAGAATATGACTATGTGGCTGCGTGTGGCGGGCGCCGTAACTTTTAATAAACTGAGAGCTGTCAATGAAAGGTTTCCATGGTTTCGAAACTGACATGAATCGAACCAATGACTTGACATCATAAACCTTTTTGATGATTTCTATTTGGAGATCAAAGCAGCAATATGAAATTTGAGTTTTGAGGCATCGATCAAAGTAGAAATTAAAAATTTCTTCTTCTTGTTTTTTTTTTCTTTCCTAAAATGTCTACACTTTAGTATAGGGCTTAGCATCATAGACAGTATACCGGATTGGACCCAAAAATTGGATTGAATGAGAGCGACCGGACCGGACCGGACCGGATGTATCTCGATATGGTCATCGCTTCACCCTTTTAGTCATTTTCGGTTTTTAATACAGTTCGGGTCTTACACACAATCGAACATTATGCTTTGTTGTCAAGATCGCAACGACGAATCGGACTGGACTGAACCGACCCGACATTGACCGAACATTTCGATCCGCTTCTCGGATATGATGTTTTGGGTCAAATTGATTTTCGATCCGGTCTGGTTTTAAGCGCTCCGATCCGGTGTCGGACCATTTTATAATTTAGTATGTTTAGTTATAGGTTTTTTAAATTCTCGCTCTTGGGTTTAGCAAAAGGAAAAAAAATATTGTCCAATGTAAATTTAATCGTGCATAGCGGCAACAGTGTATAAGTGTATAGTAAAAATATTGTCCAATGTAATGTTTTTTATATATGTATCAGTGTGTGAATAAATTAGTTAATAAATTGTAGTGCGTTTTCTAAATAAAGCATTTTAATATGACGTCGTTACTTTTTTTTAAGTTTTAAGTAAATGTGTTTTCTCTTTTATATGTATATTAGATAGTGCGTTATTATATGCTAGGATAATGAATAATAATCTCTTAATATGATTATAGGAATTGTTATTGGTATCTCTGAAATGATTGTAACATCCACTTATGTCTTTTAACTTTTTTTTATATAATTTTATTTATTATCAAACTGCAGATAAATATTAGAACAAAAAATATAAAGTTTGACAAATCAAATTTAATAAATACAAAAAGTATGGAGAAAAAAAAATCATAAAATTGTCTTTTCATGCTGGTAAAATGTGTAAAACTACAAAAAAAATCACCGTTTCTTGTATCTCGGGGTTACTTTTCTACTCTCTTTTGGAACATATTTGGGCTTTCACCGTATCAAGATGAGAAACAAGTTTAATTTCATATGATTTTTGTGTTTGGAATGGCTTTTAGAGTGTAATGGCATGACATTCGGGCCACATCAGTATCCTCACATTCAACACTCACACTTCAAAACACTTCTCCCTCACAGCGTGTCATTTGGGCCTCACCCAACTGCAATTCTATTTTCTTTTTCATTTATTCAAACAAACTAAATTTCATTCATTTAAATAAAAATTACAATGTACAATACGAATAAAATAACATACGAAATTTAAAAACCAATACCAAAATTAAAAAATACATCAAATTGTCAAAAAACTAGTTATCTTCTTGATATTGTCACCAGACGTACTCAATAAGATTTAGTTGAAGCCTTAAATGAGTTTGTTTATCACGGAGTTCTCTGGCTTTCTCCCGTTGCACTTCGTATTGCTCGATCCATGTTCAAAATATATTTTGTTGCAGACAAATATAAATGTCGCCTATTTCGGATATCGCATACTTTTGATTTTTCAAAATCATGTTATGCAATATGATGCACGTGTACAAGGTTGTTCCTAGCTTGTTGACAGTCCAAGCACGCACCGGTTGACTTGTAATATGCCAACGTCCTTCAATGACACCAAAAGTTCTTTCAACGTCTTTTCGAGCTCTTTTTTTTGCCGTTTAACTACGGCATTTTTCTAGTCTCGTGCAACCAAAAATAATTTGACAAAAGTTGCCTACGTTGGGTAAATCATGTGAGCTAGGTAGTACCCTTTTACAAATGTAACTCCGTTTAGTTCAAACGCGGCGACGGGGGCGATGTCATTAAGAAGGTCGTCGAATAACGGAGAACTATTCAAAAGGCGTTCAACATCCCACCTAGGCGGGTCAAATCGGGCTAGGCGGGTCAATAAATCGACCCATTTATGGTGTTTTGGCGATTTGATTTTCTTGATTTCCGGCGTTTACTTCATTTTTTTGGTGAACGGGAGGTTGAAGATGGAAAGGTTGAAAATTGAAGAAGTTAAAAGTCAGCTGTGATTAAAGTATTAAAGTTGTGACCTAGTTTTGTACTATACATCTTGGCCTACTAACAAAACTTTTACAATGGGCTTAGGCTTTAATAATAATAGACCAAAACACCAGGATAATAACATATAATATTATTTTTACAACATGTCCATAACCTATATGATTAAAAATAATAAAAACATTAATAAAAGTATAAAAGATATACAAATTTTTCAGATTATATATCAATTAAATATTATATTTTGCAGATTATACATCAATTATATTTTAAAAATTGTAAAAATAATAATAAATATATATAAAATGTCAAACCGCCTAAGCGGCGCCTAGGCGGATTCCGAGCTCGAAGGTGGTCGACCGCCTAGCTACCTCCTAGCGATTTTTGCAACATTGGTTATAAGATGTTTTAGTATGAAAATACAAGGAAAAACAGAACGTTGCAAGTTTACTAGATGTTTGAAATGCATGGGATCCTCGATATGTGAACTTAACTCAAATTCTTTCCATGACTGACTTATATGAAACACTCTCAAGGACTGTGATATGCAAACAATGCTTCTCATAATCCTTGACCCCCAAAGGACAGGAAACACTCTACCACAGACAACTACATTTCCTTTAATTGTATCATCATACCTTAGAACTAAAAGATAGTAGCAAAAACAGCAATTGTGCAAAATACTGTCATTTAGCATCCAACCTTTTGCAGTGGTTTTCACTTTTGAGCCTGCTATGGATGCTATTGACATAGTTGATCAAGGTTTTGTTGGGTTGTGGAAGAATCAGGTCATATCCACATTGCATATCGGTTGTTTACTCTGAAAATGAATTGCTAGGGCCTAGGGAGACTTGTGCTGCTCATACCAAGACTGTCCCCTGGTTTGTTCATATGCACTATGGAACCGCAACTATAGCTACTTAAGTGCATGTAATTTACGGTTTGGACTTCCATGAACTTAAATCGAAAACATCTGATTGACAAAGGAGGCAACCTTTACTTTGAGATACATGTAATCTAAACAATCTTAGGGTCGCTACTGTTACGATAAAGTGATAAACTCCAGAACCAAAAACATGTTCCATATAGACCATGTTATACATCTGGCACAACAAAAACCGATTTTGTAATGGAAGGATTCCAAACAACAGCAACATTCATTCCAGAATTACATAAATATCTATGAGAATCAGATGGTCGATAATTACATAATTAACTTTTGTTGGAACATTATGAGCATACCAGTGTTCTATACCACTGGTAATAAATTTAATGCAGGTGCAATAAGAGCTTGATTACATTGAAACCCCCCTAGTGGTACTCACCTGATGTAAGCATTGTTAGTCATAGCTCTGTTTCCACTTGCTGCTATGTTATTTAGACTTTTTTTGGGTAAAAAGTGAAATATATATAGCACCAAATATTGAGTCGAATTATGGCATACCATAGACATTTCCCATGGCCACATAATGTGACAATACAGACTTCCATACTAGGCACAACATACCAAAACCAAACTAGACACAGAGAAAAAAACAATACTAACTCAAAACAAAAGACTGACAGAACAACAAATGAAACGCCTCTGAATAGACCAGTACCAGCAGCATATGATCGTGTTGACAGCTCCAATATTTAATAGATTAACTTCAATAAACAAAAGTATCAGTTGCCTCTACGGGTCGAAGGATCGTGTTTACTTTGCCCTAGCAAAAACAGCATTTTTAGTTGCAAAGACAAGCCCATGCAACTAACAAGTTATCATAAATACAGCAACAATGTCATTCAAATCACTAAATTTTAACCAAAGCCTTAACACAGAAGCATTAAAGGCAAGCTTGAATTCCGTTAACCTTTTCACTCGGGACAGAAGGATCTGCCGATCAGTGACTACATTTCCATACTCACAGCCAGGGGCGGAGCCAGAAAGTTTGTCTCGAGGGGGCACACTTTGATATTTTTTAAAAACTACACTACAAAATGTTTCTTAGGGGGGCAAATTACCAAAAAAACCCGGATATTTTTGAAAATTTACACTACAATTTTTTTCGCTAGGGGGGCACCTGCCCCTTGGGCCCCCCCTTTGTCTCCGCCCATGCTCACAGCAAAGAATCGATATACCAAGAATGTAGCATACTCCAAATCTCACATTCAAGACGTATGTTCCTTTACATTGGCAGGCCTCATCACTCATTGCAGCTCCACTCCTTCCATTCAACACTAAAGTTCCAACCTTTATGGCTATTTTGTGCTCATATAAGTATATGCACATTGACATATTGGTCGTTTCCTCTGAAAATGAAATGCTGGGGAGACTTGAACTGCTCATACCAAGCACCGTCCCCTAGTTTGTTCATGCGCACTATGGAAACTGGCAACTATAGCTACTTAAGTCCATGTAAACCAATTTACAAGGTAGACTAAGGTTTGGAATACCGTGAACTTAGCTCAACATCATCTAATTGACAAAGGCTGCAACATATATATTGTGATATATATGTAATCTAAACAATCTTAGGGTCGTGACTGTTAGGATAAACTCCAGAACCAAAAACATGTTTCATATAGACCATGTTATACATCTGGCACAACAAAAACTGATTTTGTAATGGAAGGATTCCAAACAACAGCAAGATTCATTCCAGAATTACATAAATATCTATGAGAATCAGATGTTCGATAATAACCGCCGCAAAAAACATAATAAGCCGTGAGAGATACCAACTATTGCTGGAACGTTAAGAGCATACAACCAGTAGGTTTGTTCATCATTAATTACACAAGCAATAAGGTATCTATAAAGGACATTTTCCCCTTCTAAAAAATCCATCCAAGATAAGAAGCAGAAGTTTACACTGTCCGTGAAATACTAAAAATCACATTAAACTTGATAATACCAATTTCACTAACCTCGATACAAATCACATATTTGAAAAAAAATATGTAGCATATACTACATCTACAATCGCATAAGATTCCATAAATGACATTAGCTAACAACATTAAATCAGTTATAAAAAAACTAAGATAGATGAAAGTGATTTTTTCGCACCTTAACTACAAAATAGGCCCCTTGAAATATGGTCGTCGTCACTTTGATCACTTATCGTAAAAATATATGTGTGAATCCGAGTGATTAAGTAGAAGAAGCGATTCCTTGTAAGAGCCCATGAAGAATATGCCATCTACTCCATCAATCCAAAGACTCTTGATATGTTGTGAGCAGGGAGCGTAAACATCAATGGTAGAAACTCCCAACTGCTTTACAACTTCAAAAATAGGTTCACCACTCTTCCTAAACCCGAGTATATAATATATCGTTGCGCCAATTGTGAGTAGCTTTCTAAAATACGAATCACGCTCCATCACCCATACACCACAACATTCGGCTTTGTCGACATAAATGGATCCATACACAACAAGAGACTCCCTTAGCTTAGAAACGGACACACGTCCATATAGCTGTTTTGTTAGGCTATCTGGTAGGTGTACCACTTTGAATTCCTTGGTAATCAAATCAAATGACACAACCATACGATTTGTTGTGTATTCACCATTATCATTAATAATCATCTCACGAGCACCCCAATAAATATACCTATCTATAACAACTTGATTTTTCGGATCATCAAGTCTAATTGATTCATGAGGCAAATTGCTACTTGGAAGCACATTCCAAACACGCGAACTCAACGTAAAAACTTCAACATGCCAAGGCTTATTGTCCGTTTGTATAATCTTCACAACGGTATGATCTTTAGTGACGGGACAAACCCCAAAACCATATTTAAAAGTGTGAGAGTGATAACTAGGGTCAACAATACCAAACGATTTTCCAATAGAAGGGTTCCAAATAACAAGCATCCATTCCTTATAACCATTGTGAAAACCATACATACACTGTAATCCATGACACGCACCAACAACGAATAAAAGATAATGTTGTTTAAGCAAAGGAGACACAACAAATGGAGCAAGCTCTTGTTGTTGTACCTTAAAAGTTTCGTTATCATCCTCTACCAAACAAATAAACCTGCGGTTCTCAGAAGCCGATAGTAAACTTAGACTATGACTAAGTGGCTGTGTGTGGCGTGCGCCGTAACCTTTGATAAACTCAGAGCTGTCAATGAAACATTTCCAAGATTAAATTACTTTTTTTTTATTTTCTAAAATCCCTTAGACCCGATCAAGACCCGACCGAAAGTCCGGACTACAATGTTCGGGTCAGGTCCGAGTCAATCTTGTTTGTCGGTTTGGTCCGGTCCAACTAAACATATTAGTCGGTTGTTTGTAAAATCCAACCGGTCTTGACCATATTAAAAATCAGGAAAACGGTGGAACGAGGACCGGACCAAAATATGTTTGATCCGGTCGGTAGATATGGTTTTACGCGGTCTATAATTAGCAACCCTACTTTAGTCGATGCCTTCATGCCATGCAACATTCAACATCTATGGTGCCAAATGCATATTCTGAGTTGGCTAGTCGGCTTTCGCGTCGTACTTACAGAGCCGGCCCTGGTACCGGGCGAAATGGGCGACGGCCCAGGGCATCAAGAATAAGGGGGCATCAGATTTTAGTTTCATGTTATATTGAGATAGAAAGTAAATTTGAAAGTACAAATATGGAGCTTTTTTTTATACAGTAACTAAGATGAAGAAGATGATGTATGTTGGAGAGAGAAAGTGAGAATGAAAAGAATAAATTTACATATTTTTTGTATAGGATAACAACACACCATGTGGCCGTGAGTGACGAAGTAGACCAATAGAAGACTAGTCATTTTTTTAATAATTTGCTAGCTTTTTTGAAAACTAACTGTTAGAATACGAAGTATCCCACCATGACGCCAACTGAATTAACTCCCATGAACGAAACCGAACACCCGAGGCATCATACCAAAAAGCGATCTAACCGGCATCATTTGTTTGTCTCCGGATTCCAGGCATGAATGAAAGAAGAATTAGCTTTTTTAAACGTTGTCATAAATAACTCCAAATCTGAAGATCGCTAGAGAAATAATCCTTTCCACGATCTGTTTAGTTCGCGAGGATAGACACAATCCGTGTAATACATTTTCACTTGAGTTGGTCATTACTATAGGTGCTCCAAACGTTTACAGAATCTAATCTCGTCACTATAGTTAGTAGGACCAATAAATCAATCCACCCAAGAACCAGACTCAGCAGCAATATTTTAAATCAATACCACGATTCAAGGTGAGATCAACAGGAGAGGCGCAATGAATGGAAGTCTTTTACTCAGGTAAGAACAATAACTTGGCGTATCATCTCTCATTATCATCAGTGGACTACATTACCACAATCACCTTCATTGAGGAAAGATACTCCAAGAATCTCACCAGCATCATCTTCCAAAATTTTTTTCCATGCAATCCATATATTACATCCCATCATTATACAAGATCCTGATATCATCACTGAATCTCGCCTTCTCAAAGGATCTCACAACAGATCACTTTTCCACTCCCAAGTTTCCACCACCAGAACAATCCTCCTCTCCGCATAACCCACTAGAAGGCGACACCGAATTTCATTGTTAACATTCATTAAGGGAATCTGCAATCACAACTATCGACAACCAAATGCTCCTCATTTTCCAAACTTTCAATCCAAACTAAACACCTCTGCATCTTCCTTTCCAGAGGATTAGACTCGGCATGCGACCTCCATGCGATTCAATATTGGGCGCCCATATGCAAACTCAGTAGGCGATAATACGATAAGTCCGATAACGATATGAAACTATAAAGGTACACTAATCACACATGTAATGGACTCTGTAAGGACACTAAACCTTCCATGAGACATTGGATCGCATCACTTTACCATATCCGTAAAACCACGCTGCTGTCCCCATCGACCACGGACAAACGCCCACATCTTATCTAAACCTCTGAGCCCATGATGCAATGGCAGACCCAAACTCTCGGTCCTAATTCCAAACACATCTTAGAGCATCGAGGGAATAAATCGGTCTGGCGAACATCGAGTTGAACGAGCAAAAATAGTCTGCTAGAGAGCGAGCCGACCTTTGATGAAGTCTAATGAGCTCGAGTTCGACTTGCGAGCCATAGGCAGTCGACGCGATCCAACACAAAACAACAACGTCCCCCCACACATATCTAAAGTCCAACATCATCTGAATCCCGACTCAACAATATAGATACTATCATGTTATTAGAAGCTCTGAAATTGACACTTCTAACACAATCTTTAACTTTAGTGCACAGAATACCACCTCAATTACACCATCCAACAATCATACAATAGTCTACCGAGGAAAGACATCTCACAACACGCTTCAATTACCACCCTTCCATATATACCAAAAGAATTTTTTCATGTTACAATAACCGAACTCTCTCCCCTCTCACTATCATTTCTGTCCTATAGTCTATTACTGTTATTGCATACCGTTATTTGTCTCTTGACATTGTCCACCTATATTAGGACTTTGTATTGCGCATCCGCACCCTCGCTTTAAGCATACTGAGTTTAAACTGACTGAATAACATTTTTCGTTGACTATACAACAGATTGACAGTTACTCGAACTCTAACACTAGGAGTTTGCCGTCCCCAGGAAATAACGTATCTCCATCCACAGGTCTATTATAAGTTCGACATAACTTCGCCACATCGGCAAATCTACAAATGCAACCACACATTCATATCGACCGTTCTTAGAATATTGGGAAACTAACTGAGATATGGATATCATTAAACGATTTATAAAAACGTACATAAAGAACATCGAAATAGACCCTAATTTCGTGAATCTCTCTATGCTGCTATGTAAACATTGAGAGATCAACACAACCACCACTATGTTAGCAAATATCACCCACAGAGAAACCTACTGAACCGATCATTCCATTGGATATTAGAAAAACAAAGATTGATGAAAAACGCACTTACTGCTTCTCATGATCAACATTTCAGTATGATATATTGTCATGGGATAAACCTTGGTTACGTTGTCTCCCTTTGACGACAATTACTTATCGAGATGAATCGATTCTACTTAATGCTTTCACTGAATCAATTACTTCCAAGCATCAGGCACCCTGACTTGTGCACAATTAGCATCTCGTTATCTTACCAACAATCTTTAGCCAAGCATCCTAAAATTCAGGGTAGCCAAGATCCGAAAATAGGATTGAAAATGCCTATCATTGGTGAATTTGTTATTATCTTCTCCTTTCGATCGAACCGGAAGAAATATTCTAAATTTTTGCAAAAACTGTTAGTATTCTATGTATTATTATCATTTGTGAATTGTGAAATATAGATCAACCAAGTCATTTTTGTGGGTATGCCTCAATAATATCTTAAAATATATGTTGATTTTTTTATTTTTTAATGGTAATTCACTACTAACATAAATTCATTTTACATATCGTAGACATGATTTAAGCCCATAAACATTTAGTTGTAAACATTCTCATATTATATGAGGTAATCATTGGGAGACAATATATATGTGATAAATGCTAAATTGTATATATGAAAAACCCGGGATTTTGCCAAATAAAAGCCAAAAAATGCCAAAAGAATAGAAAAATGTGTGCTTTTATGTCTAATGTGCAGGAAAGGATATAAAGGACAAAAAGAAGCAAAACCAGTCAAAAACCGACAAGAAACGAAAGAGTCAAAAACAAGAGTGAAGAAACAGCCAAAGATCAAAGCCGGATCAGCCGATACAGCAAGAAAGAAAGTCAAAGCTCAATTTTGAAAGCCAAGGACTAATAATGACAAGTCTTCAAAGTCTCAAGGGCTTATTTGGAGTTTTAAAGTTTAAAGGACTAAAGTTGCAAAATGAAGAAAGTGTATTATAAAAGAGAAGAAAGAAAGAAAGAAAACAAAAGGGCCGAAATTATCATTTTGAAACTTGTTTTATAACTACAAAGGACGGGGTGAAACACAAGGACCATTCTTGCAATTTGTCCAAACATTCAAATAGACACGCGGGTTTAAAACCTCCCAACCAACTCCCAACCAATTTTCCCGCCTTTTTGCCCACACAACCCAACCTGCTACAAATCCTACCCCGCTCCTCTATAAACACTCGACCCTGTTCTAAAACCTTCTCTACATCACCTAGCCCACGTGTCATCACCTAATTGGTGCGAACACCTAAGTGAATCGAAGTTGATCAATGGCTGAGATTGAATGGAAGCTTCAAGAATCTCTCTCCTCTCCTCTTTTATTCTCTATAAATAGAGGCTCAGGGCTCACTTTGAGAGTTGTTGTTTTCGTTTTAATTTTCAGTTTTGTATTTTTCTCAATATTAAGCATTTTTCTTACAAGTTTTTAGCAAACAGCCTTTAAGCTCTTGTACTCTTTTCATTTAAGCTTGTACATCTTCATTTGAGGAATAACATTTAGTTTTCAAGCTTTATTATACTTTGTTTTCAATATTAAGTCGAATTTCACTAAATAAGCTCTAAATAAGCTCATTAGAGCTTATTCTTGTTAATAAGCTCAAATTCAGTTTAAATCTTGTTAAAAGCTCTTGAATACTGTTTTCAGT
>BQNB010129387.1:0-14806 GCA_026074375.1 Tanacetum coccineum
ATAGTTAGATCTTGGTTATCTTTCCAAGTAGTGTTAGTTAGTTGTGGTGTAAGTAGTGTGGTGACGTGAAGTCGTGAAGTTGTGAGGAAGTCTTGAAGTTGTGAAGAAGTTATGAAGTTGTGAAGTCGTGAAGTTGTGTTGTGATAGATTAGTTCTAGCTAAGATTAGAACTCGACATTTAGCTTTGTGTCATAAATCGGTGTAAGCAACGTTGTGTATGGTTTTCTCCGCCATAAGGGAGTTTGTTGACATAGTGAAGAAAACTCTCGAGTTAGGTGCTCGAGGAGTGGAGTAGGCCCAAGAGGAGCTTCGTAACCGAACCATTATAAATCCTTGTGTTATGATTTGATCTTTCCAACTCTTATCTCTTATTCCGTTGTTTACTCTTAATTATTTATATTGTTCATATTGTGCAAGTATTGAATTCACAAAAAGTCCAATCTAAGTTTTTATAAACAAACATAAACATTAAAAAAAGCGGTAAACTATTCAACCCCCCTTCTAGTTTTCCACACAGACATATCAAAACTTAATATTTTCAACGAAATTTAATCTGTAGCATTTCCATAATGTGTATGAATTACTGTAATCTTTCTAGATTTTTCTAGGGGGTTTAAAGGGGTCAGCTCATGCCAAACTTTGGCAAGGTTTCAGCAGATCCCATTTCGGACATATTGTATTGTACAATTTTTGAAAAACGGTTAGACATACTAGGAATTTTTGGAAAAAATGCAGTAGCTTGTCAATACATATAGGAGTCTAGGAATGGAAGATGGGTGACCGTTGTGGTCAATTGGTATTTCTTTAGGCGTCGTCAAGTGACTAGTAAAAGCGAAAAAATTTCAGAAAATGTAAGTAGCAAGACTATTAGTGGCATTCATTCATGGATTCTTCAACATAAGATTTCTTACATGCCAGCATATGTATTATCATATATTTTTGCAATTTATGCATTTCTTAGTATGTAACACCTCCAAAAATGTGTCGCAGCGGAAATATGTTCGGGAGTGTTACTTCATAATACAACAGCACAAGATACAAGAGAACGACCTCTAAATGTGTCGTTTGAAAAGTAATCTCGTTGATTTTCTTGAAATTGATATAACATTTGTCCCATAATTGCATCACAATGAAAAGCTTGAAAGCAATACAACGAGATTTGATTATTTGTACGTAATTAGAAATCCATGGATGAAATCTTGTCAATTTAGACTTCAATGCACATCAAGTAAGCCAAGCAGCTAATTCACTTGAGAAAAACATGCTTAAAAGTGTCAACATAAAGTTGGTGAGTTCAAAGATTTTTGTATATGTAAATGTTGAAATCAAAGAAGATTTAAAGTAAAGTAGATGATGACATAGATTTCAATCCTTATAATAGTCGCCAAACCCCAACACCCCCTCACCTAGAACCACCAAGCCCCCCCCAAAACCGCTCCTACCACAACCAAAAAAACCACCAACACCCCCACCAACCCCCCACCCCCACCCCACCCCCTCCAAACCCCCCCCCACACAACCACCCCCCCCCCAAAACCCACCACAAAACCCAAACCACCACAATCCCACACCACCCAAAAACCCACCCAAAACCACAAAACCCCACCTTACCAAAAATAGTAAGGTGTAAATGTAGAAAACCACTCAAAAGGTAGTGCTACTGCTTCACCCACAGTACAATTGAACATATAATGAAAAATATTTAGTAATCAGTAATGTTCAACAAAGTAGTGTAGACCACAAGATTTTCAAAATGTATGTGACTACTATAACAGATACAGTATCACATAAAATGTATCTACTATTGCGCTAAGCTCATGACACCAAAGCTAATTTGTGTAGCATATAATATGCCAATTGTATTCTGCCCTACCGGTGTCTGACCAGGACACCTAATGAGATTTGACATGATATATATCCGTTTATCGGGAGTCCCGTAGGTAGTGAGCGCTACTCACCCGGATAGGGATAATTAGTCCTAATATATCTATTTAAAATATTCACGCTTACTTAACCAGTACAGTCGGTCAAGCAATTAACGGTTCATGATAGTTCGGGCAAGAGAGTGGTTTAATCGCTACTTAGGCAACACGTAAACAGGAGATGGTAACTGAAAACACTTGTGTCCAATGAAGAAATAACCATTGTATTCATAGACAGCTTTAAATACTTAAATCCACAAGTAGAAAGAGTGTGATATCAATCAAGTAACCGAGTTTGTAATTGGTATGTAAACAATTTTGTAAACGTGTATGTAACCAAGTTATGAAATCAAGTATGCAATCAAGTATGTAAAAGAGATTGTAAATGATTGTGTAAACAATTTGTAATGAGCATGTATTCTCCCCCGAGATTTGTAAAGTAATTATAAAATAAGTGAAAGAGGGGCTATAAACTCACCTCGATGTTGTAGAACGATTGGTAGAAATGCACATATAGCACAACATAAACGAAAACCAAAACGACTCGACCAAGAAGTTGCAGTTTATCTTGACGGCTAAGACCCCCTAGCCTAGGATAATGTATTTGGGTTTTCCGATGGATAATTACATCAACGCGACATGTTGATAAAAGGATTTGGATTTCAAGTTGCAATAGTTTGGTGGTTGGTTAAATAAAATAAATCGAAAAGTAAACACAAGGTATGTAATATATTCAGTTTATATAACATATGAAAAATGGACAAGTATATAATTCATATGGTGAATTATATAACAAAGACAAATAACCAAAAGAAAATTCAAGGTTTATAATACTCTGCGAGTATTATATAAGGAATGTGAGAAAAATATTTGAAACAAAATAATTCGACACGTTTTTGGAAATCACCGATTAAATTAATAAAACGTTCTTGTATAAAAGTAAACACACGTTCTAAAGTTTCGAATTAGATAAATGACATTTTTTAAGTTTTCTACAAAAGTTATGAATTTTGTCTTTTAGTCGAGAATTATAAAATAACATTTTATAATTTAGTATTTTGTTTCCTTGCCGGGTTTTAGCTATAATAGTTATCTCATTTGTAAAAGTATAGTTTTCGTTTATTCACCAGTTTATTGTATAATTACAATTTAATAATCTTAAAACTATATAGCTTTGTCATTTTATCGAGTTTCTAAAATAATAGAGGTTTTAGTGAAACATTACTAAGTATAGAAATTTATATAAATTTCGACATGATCTTTTCGTTTATATAACGTTTTCCATATTTACGAAATTTAACGTTTTCCCCCTTAATCAAATAGATGTTGCAATATCCGTGTTTTTCAATATATATCCAAACAAGATCAAATAATAAATAAAATAGTAAAATCAAACGCACCCTACTCGGTTGTTTCACAGCCAACCAAACGCACCCTAACTGTTGTTTAAACCCAGAAACAAACACCCCTTTGGGGCTGTTAACCCCAAAACCAAACACCCCTGAAAACTGTAAAACCAAACACACCCTATTCGATTTTCTACTAACCCAAACGCACCCTATAGCTGATAAAAACCCAACGCACCCTATGCGCTTTTATAAAAACCAAACGCACCCTAAAGGTGGCTGGTAAACCCAACGCACCCTTGTGAGATGATTTAACAACCAAACGCACCCTTTTTGGTGCAGATCTAAAAACCAAACGCACCCTTTTGGTTCAAGAGAAACCACACGCACTCTAGACTGATTTAAAAACCCAAACGTACCCTATGGCTGATGAGACAAACAAACGCACCCTAATGGATGACTCAGAAAGACAAACGCACCCTAGTCGTTGCAAAACAAACGCACCCCTGGTGGGTGACAGACAAACTAACGCACCCTTGTTAGGTGTTTCTGTCCAACCCAACGCACCCCTTGGTGGCGTTGAGGAGACGGTGGCGGAGTGGTGGTTATAGAGGTGGTGGCATGGAGATGGTGACAGGAGTTGGATGGCGTGGTGGTTAATGGTGATGAAGATGGTGGTGTCATAGATGTGGTGGTGGCGTAGAGGGGATGATGGAGGTAGTGCGGCTGATGTGGTGGGTGTCAGCTGGTGGCTGTGGTCGGGTAGCCGGAGTTGGTCTGGAGTTTGGCCAGAAAAAGGAGGAGAGGAGGAGGGAGGCTAGGTTAAAAATAAGGAACCCTAATTGTGTTTCTATATATAATAGAAAGTTATAAAATAAAGTGGCAAGTGTAACAAAGTATAGGGTGGATTTTGTAAATATTATCACAGGGACCAAAAGTGTAATCTTTTGTAAAATATTGGTTCGGGACTCGTTTAAGATACTTAACGGATAATTCAAAACACGAAACTTGCGCCATTGCGTTCCAAATGATTTTTCCTATAAAAATGAGTATTCACTTGATAGTATTTCATAAATGTTTTTATAAAACTCATGTAAAATGTTTATCAATTATTGGGTATCGCTTTTAAGCTTTGACCGTAAAATAAGTTTTAACTTGAACTTTCGCATTTTAAAATAAATGCTTTTGATTAAAATGATAAATAATTTATTAAATATTTTTATTTAATAAAATGTGATAATTAAATATGATTTAATTATTTTTGTGTCGGTACGCGATGTGTGCGGTTTTTAAAATTTACGAGATATTCTCGTTTTCAAGCCAAGGGAGATTGAAAATCAAATTTATAAACGACCATTATGTAATAATAAATATGATTTATTATTTAAATATGTTCCGAAAATTTACTGGTTACGCAGTAGCTTTTATGTGTAAATAAAAGGTCAAAAGTCAAAAAGTCAAGCCGGACTCAAAAAGTCAAAGGATAAAATAGTCATTTAAAATTTCAAAAATTGCCAGTTGTTACATAGTAAGTATAATTCCTAATACACGGACCATTAATATTTTATGTCGCGGTTGAGTTTTCGGCATTTATCTTTCTTCGTTGATTTCTAGTTCGACATTTCTTCATACGGTGAGTTTATAGCCTCGCCTTTATAAATTTTAAATGTTTTCATAAACCTCGCGAGGGAGATACATGCTAGTTTTACAAATTGACCACAAGTTGTTTTTGATATGTTGGACCCGAATATATATATCTTGATTGCATGAGTAGCATTTGCTAAAAGTCTCCAATTTCGTGAACCATCAACTACCTATGATGGGTAGCCGTTGTTACAATTAATAGATCTATAGGCTTGACAACCCGGTTCGGTGTTTGGGGATGCATCCATTGCGGGAACACCCAATGTTCGGACATATTGTATCGAGATGTTAGTAGGTATGAGGCAAAGATACCTAACCTGGGGGAAAAATTATTGAATATATCTTAAATAATCTTTATTAGTCGATGAGATCGGTGTCATGAGCTCAATGCAATATTTCCTAATAGCTTGTGTGCACGATAAGTTATACGATGATTATTATTAAACTTGTGTTCTAATCTTTATTCATATAAACTCTATGAATTCACTCAACGTTTTCGTTGACTTTTTAGCATGTTTTATCTCAGGAAATTAAGGATGATGACTTGGCATGGATGAGGAGTGTTGCGCAAAAGTTTTCTTAAATACTTGTCTTGTTTCAATTCTTCAAAAACTTTATGATTATGTCTTTTAAAAATTATTCTTGTGAGGTTTCGTTAGGTACCTGTCTTGGGGGGACAAAATGTAATACCTGATCTTTTGAATGGAACAATGTTATTATTTTAAAACGTCGCTTTATAATTCGTTCTTTAGATTCGTATGTGATTATGCTATGATCTCTTATACACCAAAATTGGTTGGTTCTTGTCAGCTTGCGGGTAAAATTTGGAAGGTAGTTAAAGATTGGTATCAAGAGCCATAAATTATAGAGAACTAGGTCATTTTTAAAAAACCTAAACTATAACTTTCTTTCCTTATTTTTCGCGCGCTAAGGCTCCTCGTGTTTCCCGTTTAATTCATACTTGTGATTCCTATTTTGGTAATTATGCATGCTTCGGGTGCATTATTGTTAAGTATTTATAAGATAAATATTATGATACATATCGAGATATATATCGATTGTTAAGCTTTATATTAAAGCTTTTGCATTTATTTACATGTTTAAATAAATCATTGTTAAATCATCATATTCATTTTAATGCATTTGCATTCATTCGTATATTGCATAAATTTTATCTATGTAGTGACCTTATATATATTTATTTCTGCGTGATTGCAGATTATCATGGCAAATCCTCAACCTCCTGATCCCTTATATACTTTCTTTAGCATCTCGAATAGTATTATATGAATACTAATTTATAATACTTGTTTCCATCTTTTACGCTTATCTTCGGGATTACCGCTACCTATTTACCTTATATCGGTCAGTTATATAAATATTGACCACTCCGCTTATCGCGTACTTCTTGATTTCTCAATTACTCCCTCGAGTGTCAATATTGGTATCATATAAGGATACCTACATATATGAGCTACCTTCTTCTCGATTTCTTACGATTATCTTCGTGAGTACTACTATCTACTTATATAAAAGTAATTTATATAAGTGTCGACTATTTTCGATCACTTACGTCTACTTTGTAGAGTGCCTCTATATTTTTATATGAAGGTTGTCTATATAAATACTAAATATTTCTAAGACATTGTGAATGACACAATGGTCTCTTTTGTTTTCATGACGTTGTGAGTAATACAACGATCCCTAATACTTTCTCATGTATTTGCTAGCGATGCAATTATCTCTAAAATTTCTCATGATTTTGGATAATTCCCTTTTGGATGATATCAAAGTTTGACCAAGTTTGTCAATTCCATTGGTTATCCTACTATTCGACTCTGAGTTTGAACACTCACCTCATACTCTTGAAGTGCTTACGTCATTACGTAATCCGTTCCATGAAGACATGCCGACTAATTCAATTATGACTTTAACATGTCACCTCATAACCCTTCATTCTTTTGGAAAACGATTATTCATTTATTCCCGCGTAATGTGTCGTCGGAGAACGTCCACTTTTGGAACTTTCGAGTAACATTTGTGTGTTCATGTTTTGATTCTCTTGTATCGATCCCTACCAAGTGAGTCTTAAATCCTCAATTCTGGAAATTCATGAGTTTGTATGTTTAAAAGTGTTAAATAATTAAGCAGGCTTTATATAGGGGTTTAGAGGAATTAAAATGGTGTTTGGTTGGTTTTTGAAATAGATTTTTAGGACAGTTGTAACCAGTAGGTTGTGGGGTAAATTACAAATTATTTTTGGTCATAAGGCACCTGGGAAAGTTATAAGGAACGTAGGTATATGTATTAAGTGTATGTGGTTCTTTAAATAGGGACCTATCTCCTCCGGATGAGCAAGATATCGTCGATTTACTAAAACTAGTCAAATCTGGTATACCATTGGGAAAACGAGAATAACTCCATATTTTTCTATTAACTTTTCAAAAAGAAATTATGGTACCTATAGAGGACTCTTAGGGTTATCACTACCCACTTACCTCACCTCAATAGCATCAACAGATTTCAAATTACGCTCATTTCCGTAAGGCACAAAAATTAATCACATATTCCTAGGGACTGCTTTTGGAATAGCGGCTTGTTGGGTATGTTTCAAAATATTTTTGGTCTATGAAGGCCTGGGAAATTGGCTAGGAAGTTGAGAAACATCTTAGGTACATATGAGAATTCGGATGGAGTCATATCGACATCCGACGAATGAGTTATCGCCGAAACAGCAAAACTAGTCAAAATTTGATACTAGAATTTGAATGAGTAATAAGTCCAAAAATTTATATAGAAACACCTAAATATGTAAAACTGTAGGTTCTAGATATTAAACAAACCTAGATATGAGCGGTCGTTTCGGCCTTTTCGGACACATGGTTTAGGATATACATTAAGAATAGTGAGGATGTAAAATTCAGAAAATAAATTACACTCGTATTGAAAGGTAAAATGGTAATTTCACCTAGGACCTGAAACTTTCTGGGAAGTAGGCCCTACACTTATGGAAAGTAGACTCGAAATGACTTTTGTAGGCGAAAACCTCTTATTTTTACCATCCCCGGATTAGGAATTAGAAGGATTTTAAGATTAAGGTTTATTTAAAGATTTGAGTGATCAAGTAGCCAATGGTTTATTGTTTTGGGGTTTTGTAGGGATTCGACTAAGAAAAGGGAATCAAGAAGGATCCGCGTTTTGATTTTATTCTCGCTCATACTCGTTAGTGTGAGCATCTTAAAACCCCTTCTCTATATTATTTTCATGCGTATAATTTTATACTTAACTTGCTTGTTGTGGAATCCACATGTTTGAGCACTAGGATGGTGTTGGATGAATAATTGATTGATTAAAAGTGGTTAGATGATGGAGATAGGTTAGTATAGGTGCGTTGTGAAGTTGTTGTGATGAGAAAATGGTGTTTGGATGAGTTTCGGAACGGGTCATTTAATGCAGAAAATTTGAAATCTATTTTTGGGTGTCAAAAAAAATGTTTAAACTGATTTTTAACTTAAGAATATGCTAGAACTTGTTTTTATGTTCGATTCGATATAAGGTACGTCCCGTAACTCTCAAAAACGAAGTTTTTATAGCCGAATGAAGTTTAAAAAAAATTATATGAAAAACTCAGCACTTTTGTTATATATTAAATCTGCGCAGAATCGTAAAAGGGTAATTTGGTCGTTTTCTGCTCCGTTTCGGTCTTCGGCCAAAACACGAAAGTTGTCCGGAATGTCATTTTCTATGTACGGCAACGAACTGTGTCTGAAAGTGCATAAAATTGAGGATTTTGGTCTAAATACAGATCTGCATTTTTGTAAAGATATTTCAGCAACTATTTTTGAAAAATGAGCTGATGCAGTTTTTAACTTGGGATTTGGACCTTTTCTGGTCCGAACCGGCCTTTCGTTAAAACATAAAAGTTGTTTATTTTGACGTTTTTTATGAAAAGTCTCGAGTTTTGGTCTAAAAATGCTAGACGATGGGAAAGCATTAGGGTGAAAGTTAGTGATTTATCATTTTGAAAAAATTTGAGTAGTTGCTGAATTTTGTTAAAAAGTGGGGTTTTAAGCGTTTTAGTGTTTGTTTGAGCTTGTAAAACGTTAAGGAATATTATTAGATGACTAATAAATTATTGGGTACGTCCGGTCACGTTTAAAAATAGAAGTCTATTTTCAGAAACTTTATATACATATAAAGCCATAATGTGAGAAATAAGAATAGTATGTAAATAATGGATGGGTCATTATTGACGGGAAACATAATGTTTCATTTAACGATATTAATGTCTCCTAATATCCGGACTTTCTAAAAATTGTAACTTTCTAAAAATAGAAACTTTTCTAAAATATTAACTTTCTAAAAAGAGAAACTTTTCAAAAAAGTTACGTAACTTAAATATGAGTGTGACTCTATTCTAGGATGTTTTAATAAATAAATTTAGTACGCACATGTGGATTCTATGGGCACTTCTTTTATATTTAATAAACTACAATCGATACCTTTTAATCGTATTCTTCTCCTTTGTGTAAGTTGTTATCAGATATGAAGGGTTTATCTTTGTTGTTGTTTCATCGTCGTGTTTCTTAGTTTCTGGCTCATTAACACATCATTCTTTTCCTCGTTACTTCGTGTGATTTTGAAGAATCATACCACCAAGAAGTCAACTCCTAAGTTCAGCCGATATCAAACGACTCTCTACGTTCATTTTGTCGATCGAATAACTCCTTACACTAATTTCTTTTGAGCGTTGCTATGTTTGATACCTTTGATTCTTACTTCTATCTACTGTTATTATGATCAATTCGTTCTTTCGTTTGCAACAATAAATTCTACAAATAACTCTCTATATCATCTCGATTCGCGATCTGTTGGGACAAATGGCTCTCTATTTTCATTTTCCTCTGAATACTTCTGCGTTTGCTCGAATATTCTTTATAATTGCTAAGATTTATCGCTTTAAACAACCCTGATGTCATCTTATAAACCATTTTATTGTTAGCTCATAAACTATTTTACTGATTTTCTATAAACTAAATTATTGTCATCTTATATACTACTCTCTCCGTCCCATATTAAGTGTCCATAATAGAATCTTTGAGGTCTTTTTTCATTAAGTTTGACCATAAATATTTATATATGTGTTATGTAATACTTAATGAAAATTATACCAATGAATGATACATTCAAAACTCTATCAATTCATATATTTTACATCAAGTAACATATAACATAACAAGAGATAATTATGGTCAAAGATGAAGAAAAAAGACTTGAAAAAGTCAAGCCGGACACTTAATGTGGGACGGGGGTAGTAATTCGTTTTCAGTTTATGAATTGTTTAGATTACTTCACAAATCGTTTGGCTAAGACCTTATAAACATTTTCAGAATCATCCGATAAACCATTTTTGCTACTATACTATAAACTATTTTACTATCGTCTTATAAACTAGTATGTTGTCATCATATGAGCTATTTTGCATTCACTTTATGAACTATTTTATTACATTATTAAACCATTTAATACCATTATATACATAACACTAGTTTGACGAAAACGAGCATTGCATCGTTAGTCCTCAATTATACATAGCCTGATCGCCTATGTATAATTCAGGAAGGGCCATGCTATGCCGGGAGTAGTCGCCAAAATTTCTATCAAAATCAATTTTCTATTTATATTCCCAAAAAGTAAACATTTCATATAACACCCCGTGTTTTTCAGGTCATATTTCGATCCTAGTTTATGCATTTCCTTTTATTTACTAGGATCATGTGGTTACTTTCGTATAAATCTCATTAGTAAAATGGTGCGAGCATTAGACGTTATCGTTAAGCTAAAATTTTAGCCTAAACCCAATAAGACCTTACTTAAACCTTTTTGTGTTCGTCATCTACTTTATACTTCTCATCAAGAAAAGCTACACGATCACATACAATGAAATTTGTCGAGTAAAGCCCATTCGAATAAAACCACATCAAAAATCTTAACTCTTATGCATAAGGAAACTAAATAAAACCTGCAAATAAAATTCTATATACTCCTACAAAATAGTATGGTGTCGACATTTTCCCCTTCTATTTAAACTCATAATCATGTTGGAATATTATCAAACCTCATGATAAAACTTAGTAATTTATAAGTTTAATTCAAAAGGAAAACGTCAATGTTTCATCTAATTATTTAACGCACTTAGAGACCAAACCAAGGACAGGCCTAAACTAATATTTTAAAGCAGACGACCTAGTTTCTTAAATGTCCAAGGTCGTAAATTATATACTTATATTTTGACCGCGTTGACCCGATAAAGTTGACCATTTTTAAAACGAGGAATTGCTTTCAAATATCGTTAATTCAAATATATTTCAAGCGCACACTAGGGACAAGATTGCAAGTATTTATATTATTATTGTTCTGTTTAGTGAATATGTATTATTTATTCATAGGTTGCGGATAAGGTCTTTTGCATCATTTTTTGTGCCACTACTTTGCTTATACATTATCAATACTCAATGTTAGTTCATAGCCCCATATTTTACTATATCAATGATTTACAACTTTTGGGGTGAGAAACATGCTTTGTTTTTACAAATTGGACGTAAGTGTACATTTTACCATGATTACGTGTTTGCCTAAGTAGCGATAACCCTTTGAGCCCATTATCATGAACTGTCAATTACTTTGTGTGAGCGCGAATGTTATAAATAGATCTATTGGGGTTGACATCCCCATCCGGGTGAGTAGCTCTCACTGGTGTCACGGAGTGAACCAATGGATGTATACCATGTCGGATTCGGATGTTGCGGGTTAAAACATCATCACGGGCAATGTGGCAATATTTATATTGCATTCATACATGTCGAGCTTCGGTGTCATGAGCTTAGGGAAACGTAATTACATTTGTGATGTTTGCATATGTTGCATTATCATACACTTGAAATCTTACGGTCCTACATTTCATTTACATAAACCTATGAATTCACCAACTTTATGTTGACGTTTTAAGCATGTTTTTCTCAGGTCAATGATGCACGAGGTGCACAAGATACATTGGGATAGTCTTTTGGGTGTCATGCATAAAGATTTGGAGTCATTATATTTCGGGACGATTGTTATGATCTAGAATCTTTATTTCAAATGTTGAACTAATTAAGCCTTCGTGCTTTGTATCAAACAATTTCAATAAATCCAATGTATCGTATTTTAAACGACTCCTTTTGAGGTCGTTCTCATATCTTGTGCTATTGATCTGTAATGTAACACTCCCGGATACACATTATTCCGCTGCGACCTAATTTTGGGGTGTTACAGAGTGGTATCAGAGCCAAGGTTATAGAGAATCAGGTCAAATGTTTTTACTTAGACTATAATCATTTTCAAACATTGCATCATAAAAAGAGATTTTTATGGGACATTCATTCATACATTACTAGTTGCATTAGTTGGGTATACTAGATGCTGCATGATTCACATACGTGTTTATAATATATTAAGTATATTATTACGGGTCTTATATATGTACTAATGTAAACTCTGTTTGAGTGTTACAGATTCAGTCATGTCTTCAGCATCATCTACGGTTACCTACACATCCGTCGATACCGATTCTGAACTAGGGAGGGCATTTTGGCCAGCTGACGAGGAGTTGTCCGATGGAGGTTCCCCTCGGGTCATCGTATACGGATACGATGGACTTCCCATTTAGCCAGTAGCCCCACCCTCACCGGATTACATACCAGGCCCAGAGGACCCACAGGCTTCACTAGTTCCACAGGACGAGGACGAACGTGAGCCTATGTTTGTACAGGCACATGATCTTGACTACGTGCCAGAGCCTATATACCCTGAGCATATACCATTGGAGGATGAGCGTGTGTTCCCAGCTAAGGAGCAGCCATTACCTCCTGTTGATTCACCTACTACCCTGTCTCCAGGGTATGTGGTTGACTCCGATCCGGAGGAGGATCCGGAAGAGGACTCCGAGGAGGAGCATGCTGATTATCCTACAGATGGAGGGGATAATGATGATGATGATGATGATGATGATGATGATGATACTGATGATGATGATGACACTGACGATGAGGATGAGGAGCCTTTCAAGGAGGAGGAGGAGCACCTAGCTCTGGTCAACCCTTCTAATGTACTTGCTGTGGACCCTGTTCCTTCAGCAGAGGATACAGAGACACTTGAGGCTGATAAGCCCGTACCTACACCACCATCACCCCCAGCATATCGTGCCACTGCTAGGAGGTCGAGAGACTCCTTGCCTTACCTACACCACCACCATCACCACTCATCTCATTATCACCACCCACTGCAAAGGAACGCCTTGCTCGGTGTTTAGCTGCACCCGCACTTCCATCATTACCACTTCCTAGATTACCTCACCCATATGGTAGCCCTAACCATGTGCGTGCACCCCTAGGCTTCAGAGCTGCCATGGGTAGATTAAGAGCCTCGTCACCATTACCACCACCCTTACCCGCATCATTACCACTACCATCACCTCCACTACCACCTCTACCATCATCACCACTACCACCACTACCAGACTCATTGTTTATACCACCAGTCGACCGCAGGGAGGATATTCCCGAGGTCGAACTACCACCTTGTAAGAGGTTATGTCTTACTACTCCCGCATCGAGATATGAGGTGGGGGAGAGTTCGACTGCTGTCCCTAGGCCTACTAGAGGTCGTAGGGTAGATTATGGGTTTGTCGGTACTCTGGATACCGAAGCCAGACGATAGAGAGCCGAGATAGTCGGCTATAGGATCAGAGATACTTGGGTAGACCCAAGAGAGGCTACTGAGGAGATAGCACTGGTAACCCTTAAAGGGGTCAACACTAGGGTGACTGAGCTTACTGCAGTTTAGGAGCAGGACACCCAGGAGATTTATGATGTGATTGAGGATACCCAGGATCGGCAGACTCAGATATTTCAGAGTGTTGAGGCATTGATCGATGATAGGCAGTACCACTATGAGACTGCCCGACTCTTAGATCAGGAGGCTCTAGTCTCCCGAGAGGCTTGGGCACATTCTATGGGACTTAGTTCGGCTGTCCACTATGAACTTCAGGGATACAGGACCCAAGTTTGGACGCAGGATCACCATATGGATGTGTAGGATTCGTTGATAGAAGCCCTGACTGCACAAGTTTCATCACTGCAGGGACATTTGCCGACGACTCTAGGCGAGATTCGAGCACTTTAGGCTAGAGAGAAGGCTCATGCAGGTGCTCCTGAGGGCACCGGTAGTAGTTCCTAGGTTTATTTTCATGTTCATAGCTATCATTTGTAGCCGGCTAAGTATTATGGGTTTCATTCCCAGCTAGCACGGTAGTAGGACCTGTATTTTTTTATTCCTTGTATCGAACAAATCATGTATGTTTTCCAACTATATATGAGATGTTGTATTATGTTATGTTGATCTCAATTCTATAATGTGTTGTGATCCCAGTCATGTTATATAATCACTGTGTGATATGATCTTGTTATATATTGTACCCATGTCATGTTGTGATATTTATGAAAACTCACGTATTTTATTGTTGTGATCTAGAACAATATGCCACCAAAAAGAACCTCTGCTGCCACAAAAACTGCAAGGGCTGTTGCTACTACTGCCGCTACTGCTGCGGCTGCTGCCCCAATAACTGCTGCCGCTGTTGAGCAACTGGTCGCTGACAGACTTTCCGCGGTACTTGTTAACCAAGACACTCTTCGAAACGGCACGAATGGTCATGGCGATGGAAGCCACAATTCTAGCACTAGAACCAAAGGAGCTACGCGAACTCCGCGTGAGTATACGTACAAAGATTTCCTGAACTGTCATCCACTTAACTTCAAGGGTACTAAAGGGGTAGTTGTGTTATCCCAATGGTTT
>BQNB010129388.1:5537-19123 GCA_026074375.1 Tanacetum coccineum
AAGGTTTCGTGGATCCCCAATATGAGTTGTATTTTAGTTGTAGTAATGTCTTGAGTTCTTGTTTAGTGTGTGTGCCTATATGCAACAAATGTGGAGTAACGATTAACTCGACCTAAGTATAACATCCTAAGAGTTAATCCAAACGCTCCTTAATTTGATTTTGCTCAACCAAACAAGTCGAAAAATACATATGAATTATGTATCTTGAAATTTGTTCATGAGATCATTATGCATGTGCTTAAAATCGTTTTTGAGTTGTATTAACAATACATAACAACAATTTTATTATGTTCCTAACATGAGTGATTTGAAAATAAAATTAGGGTTTGGGTTCGAAATTAATTTTTCAACAAACTCACAAATGTATGAAAATCTTATGTCTACGGGAAGCATATTAGTTATACATTGTATCCTACTATTCTTAATTGTATAAAATTGAAAGAAAAATGAAAAATCCCCAAATTTAACTTTTGTTCATCATGAACCCTAGACTCAAATTGAAAGAAAATAGATGAAATGACTTACAATTGATGATGTTGATGATGTTATGAATGATTGTAGGTGTTGA
Source organism: Tanacetum coccineum (assembly GCA_026074375.1). Lineage (NCBI taxonomy): Eukaryota > Viridiplantae > Streptophyta > Magnoliopsida > Asterales > Asteraceae > Tanacetum > Tanacetum coccineum. The sequence goes on from BQNB010129388.1 coordinate 6,106, forward strand.
CTTTATCTTCAATTAGTGTTTTAATGGGTGATTTTGAGTTTTTAGGTAGTTTTAGTTTTTGGAAATTTTTTTGACTAAGTGTAAAATATGGTGTGTTTGGTTTTGTTTTTGGAAATTTTTTTGACTAAGTGTAAAATATGGTGTTTGTTGTTAGCGGACGGCACTTTTTCGATTAAGATATGTCCTTTCTGGACATTATCACGAAGAAAGTGGAGACGAATTTCGATGCGTTTAGTTCGATGAAAATTTTGCAAAGAGGAGTGACATTTTAATTTGCATTTCGCGAATTAAAAATGCTTAAGGTACTTCGGATGAAGTATTTAAGTTGTCACGACACGGAATAGAACACGGACTAGAATTGAGACAGAAGAAGAAGAAGCGGACTAATGTGATTTATGGAATGTTTTCCATCATTCCTAAACCAAGACGTAGATAGTTAAACAATTCACATTTAAGGGGTTTCATAAGAATGTCGGCGATGTTGTCGATGGACGGCATTTTTTCAATTGAGATATGTCCTTTCTGTACATTATCACAAAGAAAGTGGTGACGAATTTTAATGTGTTTGGTTTGAGAATGTTGCACCGGGTTTTTGCTAAGGTCAATCACGCCTTTATTGTCGCACATGATCGGGACGTCATCGAGTCGAACGTCGTAGTCGATAAGAGCTTGTTTCATCTAGTGCTTGTTGACATGCCTTTCTGGCGCTTACGTATTCGGCTTCGGTAGTGGATATAGCAAGAGCGGTTTGTGTTAGGAATTTTGTAATAGATAGTTGCTACTAGTAGGTATGTAGTTCCTACTGGTAGAGTAAAAGTTCCTGCTGGTAGGTATGTAGTTCCTACTGGTAAGGATAATGTTATAGTTAGTGCTGGCAGAACAAAAGTTATTCCTGCTGGTAGTACAATATTAGTTCATAGTAGCTATTATGATTACTCCGGGTTGATAGTTAAAGTTAGTTGTAATAGGGGAATGCATGAGTATCCTGGGACAATAGTGATAACACTTTAGCAATTTTAACTTTTAGCCGAGTCTCAAGGAAACAAGTAGTTAGGGTTTCATGCGTATTTAAGAAACCTACGGCCTTGGATGAAAAGAGAGATTGAATCGATTAGAAAAACACTTTCGTGATTAATAAAAAAGATCCATAGAGGATCATTGATTTTAGTAATTCTTTAACTCTGTTGTTTATATTCCGCGTAAACAATAGTTTCAATTGTTAGAGTCTCTCTTAGAGTTGTTTGTGATTACATAAGTGCTCTACAACCTCAACAGGCGTAAAGATCTATCTAGGGTTGGACCTACAAGTGGTATCAGAGCCTGGAGAGAGCCTCTGTTAAAGAAACTTTACTATTCTTACTCATAAAAACTTCACAATGACTTTACAAAATCCATCACAAAAACATTCCCTATTGCCATCACATCACGTATTCTACATTCACTTTCCATCAACAACTGAACCTGTGGTTCTCTTGCGGTCACTTCTGAATCCAGTTTTTGGTCTCCAAATCACTCTCAAAACTCACAAACACCCAGTTCTCAAATCCAAACATATACATCCACTGTCTCAAACAATAATGCCAAATTTCCTTACTTAAAGAAGGGCAAGATATGAGACGTGGGCCATGAAGATGAGTATTGGTTCATGAACAGTGATCACATTATGAAAACATGTTCAAATGAAACAGTAGGATAAAAGGACAGGAAGAGATCAAAAGGATAATATTATGGTTCTTTCACTGGTTTTGTTGAGAACGAAGTGATGTTCAAATTAGAGACTAAAAGCAAGAACTATATTGCTTCAGTCTCTTCCTGAGGATCATATGGCTGATTTTCACCATCTAGATGATGCAAGGGATATCTGGTTGGCTGTCAAAGCCAGATTTGGAGGTAATGATGAGTCTAAGAAAATGAGGAAGTCAATGCTAAAGCAGGAGTTTTCAGAATTTAGGGTATCTGAATCAGAGGGTCTTCATAAGGGCTATGACAGGTTTCAGAAGATATTGAGTCAACTCAATCAGATGCAACCTAAGCCAGACAATGAAGATTGTAACACATTTAAATTTCTCAAAGCACTTCCAACCTTATTGGTCACAGGTTGGCTCATCCACTCTTCAAAACAAAGGGTAGGTTCTTGTATATTAAGCTTTGATGATTATACATCAAAGTTTAGGACTCTGAATGATTGTAAAGGGTGCTCAAGTTATGATTCAAGAGGTACTTCTGCTCCTACCCATTCAGCCTTTATTAGTGCTGCTAGCACTAATTCAAAGATGTCATATCCTGATCAATCACATTCAACCACTTTTACTTCTACTTCATCAAGTCCTACTGCTTCTAGCAATATGATTGAAAATGTTCTCCCATTCTTGGTTGCTGAATAGTGCTCTACACAGCAGATCATTATGAAGATTTCGATCAGATTGGGAAATTGGATTTGGAGGAATTAGACATCAAATGGCAAATGGCAATGCTCTCTGTTAGGATTAACAGATTTGAAAAGAAAGCTGGGAGAAAGATGAAGTTTAATAACAAGGATGCTGCAAGGTTTGACAAGAAGAAGGTCAAATGCTATAAATGCTCAGAGTTGGTCACTTTGCTAGGGAATGTACAGGGAAACAGTTGGATTCTAAAGCAAGGTACTCTTCATTTCAACTTAAGGAGCTGGATAAGTCAGAAGAACCAAAGGCCTTGTTGTCTGTTGATTCAATGTTAAAGCTGGTCGAATCATGTAAGGTAAAGAAATGGAAACTGGTGCTGCTCATGTTATATGGGATGATTCTGGAGCTGAGGAGGGATGCTGCTGTATGGCTACTGGTGATTTGCTACTGGTTGATCTGTTGCTGATGATGTTTCATAATGCTGCTGATGAAGTTTGCCACCATGTCATGGGTATCTTTCTCAGGTACATACTTGTCCTTTTGATTGTTGAAACATCTATATGCGAACTTAAAAAGGAATTAACAATGTAGAAGATTCAATTACCAAAGAGTGTTTATCTAGGTTCAAGCATATAAAAAGTACATTACAAAACTTTGGAAAACTGAAGGATGGTACCAAAGTTATCAGGCTAGTTTAGAAGCAAGATTAGAATATTATCTGACCCTAATTTAGAAAACACACAAAACATGTTAAAATATACTGAGAAAATGACATGAAACGGGCTAAACTTGAAAAACTATGAAAAAGGTTTAAAACTTGTGGAGTCTAAGGCAGGTTTGCAAATGGAAGGACTCTTCCTAAAACTTGGACAAAAAACTGATCCATAGCTCATGTCCACAATGATCAAATTTTGGTAGGATTTTGTGGAAACTTTTGGATCAGATGAGGTGTTTGATCCCTCTGCCCCTAGCATCTTTGACACCACACCTGAAGATGTTGCAGAGAAACCTCTCTATGACAGGTTTGTCAAAGCTGTTGGAATGCATGATGTTCCTCCTCCTATAACAGGAACATTCATGCCTCCTTCCAACAATCCTGACCTTGATGATACACAGGTTACCTATGGTTCAAAGTCCAATAATTATTTTGAAACTAACTCTGTATCTAATGACTTTGTTCTTGGTCGTAACATAGTGGACAAGTCCTCAGACTCAGAGACCACTGGCTTTGCATCCTGTGTTTCAAGTGTCAAGTCCTCAAGCTCCAAGACCAATGAACCCTTAGCCTCTGCCCCTAGTTAAGTTGCTTTCCAAACAATGTCAGAGACTGCTGACCAACAACCAAGTTCCACCAATGATGATTCTAGTTTTTCTTTTAAGGAGATGTAAAACCTCCCTAGGAATTTATGTAATAATGAGTGGAAATAAACAGTAGGGTCTTTGTAAAAGAAAGTCTTTTGGTTTCTAAAGCTTGTTTGTCTTTTTATTGTTAGGGTAGTAAATTTTCAATCTTAATTAAGATTGTGAATGATTTTATGAGAAACAGTTGGAATTGCATAATATACTTATGTTGGAATATAAGTTCCCTCATTTGTACAAAACCACATTTGTTCCTGCTTGGTAGTTGGAATGAGGACCAGCATTGTTCATCGCTGTAGTAGGAATAGACCACATTGCTTCCTGCTTGGTAGTAGGAATAGACCAGCTATGTTCCTTGCTGGTAGTGGGAATAGCACCAACATTTGTTCCATGATGGTTGACCATATATCGCTGGTTGGAAAAATTCATGCGGCTCGACCCTATGACCAAGACCAACTAGCCATTTTTTTAACACTTTAGTTGGCCTGGCAATTATAACCAAATGATTATGGATGAGGGAAGCATGGGGAATGTTGATAAGCCCTCAGATGTTATTCTTGGAGAATTCAAAGGCACATATGCAATGGGATCCAAGAACAATGGTGGATTCATCAAGTACCATGGTTTAACTCTTAAATGATCCAAAAGGCAGGCCCAGTTAAGTAATGACCTTGGGTCTTAACATGTATTAATAATGTGTAGGGTTGTATGTTTATTGTAGGAACAATCCTCGTTGAATCGAGATTTAGGAATTGTAGTTAGTGTTGTTCCAGAAGCATGACAGGCAATAGGAGAATTGGATGTCTTTGTAAGTTTGTGGACAGTTGGTATGTGACTTTTGGAGGTGGAGATGGCAAATCACTAGAAAAGGCATCAAAGGACTTCCAAACTGAAACTTGGAGAATGTTATGTTGTGGAGAGCTTCACAAACTTTAACCTTGTTCTCTGTTTCACAAATTTGTTGATACCAAGAACATAAGTCCTTTTCACTGTTAAAGATTGTCGTTGTTATCTACTATAGGAATTCCAAAATACTGAGAATAGTCAGGTGGTTCTCAGAGGTTCCAAGATAGCAACAATCTCTACTGCATTCTATTTTCTGAATCAACCTGGAAAAGAGATTGTCACCTGTTGCTGGCAATAAGGCATTTCCTTAGTTAAGTCTACTAAATGGCATAGAAGGATGGCTCATGTGAACTTCAAAAACATGAACAAGCTGGCAAAGCATGGATTAGTCAATGGGCTACCCTCCAAACTCTTCACGAATGAGCACAACTGTGTGGCCTGTAACAAAGGAAAGCAACACAAGGCTTCTTACAAGACCATCACTGCGGTGAGCACCATTTCTAGCTCTCACCAGTTTAATTCACATGGACCTTTTTGGTCCTTTACCATAGAAGCATTTATAACAAGTATACTCCTTGGTGGTTACAGATGACTTTAGCAGGTTTACTTGGGTTTTTCTTTTTGGGGAACTAAGGATGAAAACATATGATATCCTTATGGTCTTTATAAACTTTTATAGAAAACCAGATTAACTCAAAAGGTAAATTGCCTAAGGGTGTGACAATGGGACAGAGTTTAAAAATTCTAATTTAATTGAACTCTGTGGGTCAAAAGGGATTAGAAGGGATTATAGTAATGCCAGAACCCCACAACAAAATGGGGTTGCTGAAAGAAAGAATAGAACCTCATAGTGTTATATCACCTAGATTGAGGCAGCAAGAACTATGCTTGCTGACTCTAAGTTGCCTACCATGTTTTGGACAGAAGCAGTTAGTACTGCTTGTTATTGTTTCTGTTTAAACAGGGTTCCTATTGACTAATCCCCCTAACAAAACACTATGAACATTGTCCTGGGGAATCCCAACATCAGTCACCTTAAATCCTTTGGTGGTGTCTTGTGACATTCTTAAAACGGTGTCCACTTGAAAAATTTGAGGGAAAAAGCTGATAAAGGTTTTATTGTTGGGTATTGCTGCTAATTGTAAGCTTATTTTTGGGGTCTACATTTATCCAGCAAAAGATAGAAGAAACACTTAATCGGAGATATCTTGAAAATAAACCAAAATGTTCAGGGTTTGGGGCATGAGTGGGTATTTTTGGACCTTTACTATTTGACTGATTCTTTAGGTTATTAATCGTTTCAAAGCTAATCAACATGCAGGTACCCAAGATACTAACATACATGCAGGTTCACAAGATGATTCAGATTCAGAGTGTGATGAACAAGTAATTGTTGTTCCTTCTTTTCCTTCTAATTCTTTTTCAAGGTCCTAAGGTGCATGAAGGTTCGGAGATGGTGCGAGAGCAGTTAGATTATGCAAAGGAACTTGCTAGGCTTATAAACAACAAGCATTTGAAGCCAATGCTATAGCTGCGAAGACTGTGTCAAGTGATCTTGCAGCCAGTAGGAATCAGGGTTCCTGTTGGTAAGATTGATTCTTGCTGTGCGTGTTTCTTCATGGTCCTACTGGAAACATCTACTCCTGTTGTTAATCATGTTTCTTACAGATGCACCTTACTTTCTCTTGGTCTCTATTGGGCTCAAGTGAAATTCTTCAAGCTATCCTTATCCTTCTGTCATTTAAAACACGTGTCCTCATCTTCAGCAATGGAGGACATACACCACCATCTGACACTGGGCATTTTCTTATTCCTCTTCATATGATGTTTGTTTTTGGCCGTACCTGTCACCAATCTTAGCTCCAAGTTAGAGTCCTGATTCGGTTCCTACTAAGCGAGTGAACACAATTCATCCTCAATCACAGATACTTGGAGATCTACTTCACCTGTTCAGAACAAGAGGTACATTGACAGAAGTCTAACTTTGGTTGCATAGTGCTTTTGTTTAGCTAGTTATGATACAAGGAATAATCACACAGACTATTTACATTTGTTGTTTTGCTTGTTTTATCAACAACTTGAACCCAGCGTGTTGCTCAGCTCTTAATGACCGGCTAGGGTTGAAGCTTGAAGAGGGATGCAACAGTTTTATTAATCAGCGATAGTTATGGCAAGCTTGTCCCTCTTCCAGATGGTTAAATTGCTAATTAGGGAATTAAAATGGTTCTGAAGATCAAAAGAGATGCCAAAGGTTATAGTGGTAAGGATAAAGCATGTTGGTGGGCTCACCAGGTCATAGGCAAGAAGAGGGCATTAATTATGAGAGGGTATTGTCAGTTGCTAGAATTGAAGCTATTTAGGACTATTCTAGCATTTCGCCTTCATATATGGGAATATACTGTCTATCAAAGGGTATGTGAAGAGTGGCTTTCCGTTATGGGCGAATTGAAGAAGAAGTGTATGTTACCTCAACCTAGGGTTTTGAATATCCTCATTTCCCTTAAGATTGTGTTTAAGAGTTATGAAGAATTTGTATGGTCGTCATCAAGGACCAAGGGACCTGGTAGGCAAGATGTCTACTTTTCTTATGTTTCATAGCATAACTACAGAAGAGGTCTCACATTGTCAAAACTCTTTTCATTAAGAAAAATTCCTAGGGATATCATACTAGTTCGGGTCTAATGTGCGATGACATTATTTTTTGGGTCTACAAACAAGGCCTGGTGTGATGATTTAGAGGTCTTGATTGAAAGGGGAATTTGAGATGAGTGGCTATGGGTGAGTTAATCATTTTTCCTTAGCTTACAAGTGAAGCAGAGCTGAAGGGATCTTTATCAGCCAAGAAAAGTATGTCCCAGACATGCTTAGAAATATTGATATGAGTGTGTGTACGAACTATGCAAAACACTCCTTTGAATGATTCAAAGCCAGAAATCAAAGGATGAACCTGATGATGCTGTTATGTTCATTTATACTAGATCCAGATAGGTTCCTCATGTATTTGGTGGACAGCTTTCAAGGCCTGATATTCAAGTTTGCAGTGAGTGCTTGTTCTAAGAACCACCTGGTTACACCTCTTGACTTCCAATTTGAATGCAGTCTAAGAAATCGTTAAGTATCCTTAAAGGCTAACTAAGCTAGGTCTATGGTACCCAAGTAGATTCTCCCATTTGTGTTAGGAAGCTCATATAGTGCAGTGACTATGATGGGTTTCTCATGGTGATAGGAAATCAACAACTGGTGGTTGTCAATTCTCTGGGTAGAAGGTTGTTTTCTTGGCAATGCAAAAAGCTTACCATTGTTGTCTACTTCTTCCAATGAACGGAATATGGTTGCTGCCTGCTAACTGTTGGGTCAAGTACTTTTGGATTCATTATCATTTGCTAGATTCATGTGTTCAACATTATGAACACCAAAAGTTTTATTGATATGCTAAAGTTACCTTTAGCATTGTTAAAAAGTCTAGTTTTTCACCCCAAAGAACAAGCTCATATGAAATTAGGCACCATTTTATTAAGAGCAGCAATGAAGAAAAAATCTAATCCAGGTGCTTAAGATTCACACAGATGAGAATGTGGCTGATTTATTAACCAAGGCATTTGATGGACCTAGGTTTAATCATCTAGTGGTTCACATTGGGATGCTTAATCCCTAGATGCCATGGTTAAGGGGAGGATTTGAGTCCAAGGGGAGGAAACTGGTTGCTAAAATTGTATAACGTAGTAGCGTTGTTTTTTTATGTTTACCACTTTGTTATTAATATATTTTTCTTCTGGTAGATTTATTTTTTTTCTACTGATAGTTTTAGTTGATACTGGTAGTTAAAATTTTCCCCCCTATTTCTATTGTTATATGTTTTGTTGTGTTTTGGTCTTTCTAACCTTTTGCAGAATGAATGATTCATGTGTCTGAATTTTCATGGATTGCATGTGTGTGCCTTCTACTGATGTTATAAAGTTATTTTGTTGGTTATAGGTCTTTTCTGGTGTTGCAAAGAGATCCTTACTGGTAGATATACTGTTTCCTATCCTGGTATTACGTAGAACAATTCCTATCTGGTCTTGTAGTGTTAGTTCGATGGTTGACTGTTCTTTTTGAAGCGGATGTCTTAATTGAGTTTTACTTCTAATTCAAAAGTTATAGATGAGCCAATTAGGCCATTTAAATTCATCAAAGGAATCACTATTGAAAGGGATAATCACTCTTTACTTTCTTTTTTTTTAGTTACTTATAGATTAAACCTAATTTTTTAACACTGCCCTTATTTCTCTCTACCACTCACTCTTTGAAAAACTTGATTCCCTCTTACCAACCAGCTCAGTAACTTACCACTGTTAAGTATCAACTCCTAAGCTAACACTCAACCACATTCTTTGTAATCATCAAATCAATGGCCGCACTTAAGTATCGTGATGAGCACAACAAGGTGGGTTTCTTGGAGAAATCAAAAGGAAGTGCCGATTATCACCAAGTTCTTGACTTTTTGCAGGGTTTGCACATAAGGTATCGCTGATTACCTTGACCCATCATCTATGACTCGTTGGTCACAGTTTCTGGTCCATGGCCTCTCTCAAAGTTCTGAGGAAGGCCCCTCCAGCTATACTGTGCCCCATTGATAGGACTCACTCTATACCATTACTGGAATCATTTGTTTGGAGCCAACTTCAATTAAATGATGATGGTGGTGTTGAGGGACTTTGACCCATAGCGGAAATACTTAGGTATGGACAATTTTGGATACCCTATAGAAGGCAAGCTGAACCTTTCCATACGATACAAATTCTCACCTCAATGGAGGTTCTTGGTTCACACTATCTCACATTGTCTCAGTACCAAATCAGGTAGTGGGGATCAAATTTGGAGCCAATTGGCTATTGCTCTTAGTTTGTCTGACTGGTGGGAGATGGTATTAATGGTTCAAGCTATATTTTCAAAGGATGGTTAACACCATCAACAATCTAAATAAAGGTTTTGATGTTCCTAGGTTTCTTCAAATGATTTTGGAATTGAAACCTAGGGAATACCAAACATGCTCAGCTTTTAAATACAAGCAAAATGTTTGCAACATGAGGTTAAATTTTCAAAGGGGGCCACATGCCACTTTTGGCTTGCAGTGACTTCCCCCTCAGCTCAAGCGTGTTGTAATTGCAGGTGAAAAGTTCACGGGGGAAGCCGCACCATCTAAAACCTAAGACTGTCCTATGAGGACTATCACTGAAACAATCACTCTCGATGATATGAATCCATCACCACAGCTCCAGACCAACAAACTTTTCTATTTAGTACTCCAGTGAATGAGCAGGGTCCCTCTTCAGACCCTAACATTGCCTCTTCTTCAAGACCTCATGAGTCTGCTCCTGACCTATTCACTTCCACAAATGTAGAAGATGAAATAATGGGAGGTTCTTTTCATACCTCACCTCCTAGGTCTACTCAAGCTCCACCTGCAGGTACAACCTCAGATGGTGCTAGGATTTGATTCTAACAACTTTGTCTTTCTCCTAGTGTCACTCTTGTGCTGAACGTGAATACTCACGAATTGAACTCAAGCAACAAGCTGCTGTTCAAGGAGGTAGTAGGAAAGCTGGTTAAGAGGGTAAAATTGTTGGAGGATAAACTCAAAGGTAGAAAAAGGAAGTTTGTGTTGACTGATTCTGACAAGGAAGAGGATGTTGAGCTAGATGTGGATCCTCTTATCAAGCTGGCTAAGGCAGCTGCTACAGCTGCTGCTGCTTTCGCTGTTCCTATTGGTGGTTCTCATGAAGCTGATATTCTGCCTAGTTCCTCTATTCCTACTGATGAGTTTGCTGGTGGTTCTGATGTTCCTGCTGGTGCTACTACTGGTCCTTCAACTGTTTCTCCTAGTAGCACAACAGTTCCTACCCCTAGTTCTATTCCTGCTGCTGCACCATTTCCTGCTGGTAGTGGTACTACACCTGAATCTCCTTCATCACCTGTTAGAGATGCAAGAAAGGGAAAAAGGTCGTTCGCTGTTAACGAACTAACTCAACTCAGGGTTGATAGTAAAGTTAGTTAGTGATAGGGATATGCATGAGATATCCTAGGAAGTGATAACACTTATCACTTTAGCTTTTAGCGAGTCTCAAGGAAACAAGTAGTTAGGGTTTCATGCGTATTTAAGAAACCTACGGCCTTGGATGAAAAGAGAGATTGAATCGATCAGAAAAACACTTTCGTGATTAATAGAAAAGATCCATAGAGGATCATTGTTTTTAGTAATTCTTTAACTCTGTGTTTTTTATTCGCCTGTAAAACAATAGTTTCTAATTGTTAGGTCTCTCTTAGCAGTTTACTTGTGATGTTCATAAGTGCTCTACAACCTCAACAGGCTGTCAAAGATTATCTAAGGGCTGGACTACGTTAGTTTCGCTTCGAGGAACCAACGATGTAAAACAACTTCCCACGAAAATGTACATATTCCGCTAGTTCTTCTTTTGGTCCACATAATTCTCCAGCATGATTAGAGGGGGGGGTATTTTGCGATACTACTGTTTCTATGCCAGTCCCCTTAGGATACCATAATCCTAAGTGCATAGTGCCTTTAATGTATCGGAAGATACGCTTAACCACTTCAAGGTAAGAGGTTTTGGGAGCCTTTTGGAAGTGGGCACAAAGGCAGACACTAAACATGATATCGGGCCTACTTGCTGTTAGGTATAATAAACTACCTATCATGCCTTGATACTTGGTACTATCTACCAACTCACAATCTTCATCTTTCGTGAGTTTGGTATCGGAGGACATGGGGGTTTTCATTGGTTTAGATTCTTCTAAGCCAAATTTCTTAAGCATTTCTTTAATATATTTAGATTGATTAAAGAAAATACCCTCTTCCATTTGTTTCTTCCATTTGTTTTATTTGTAATCCAAGAAAGAAGTTAAGTTCACCCATCATGCTCATCTCGAACTCGTCATGCATGATATTGGCAAATTCATCACACATGTCTTAACAAGTCAAGCCGAATATAATGTCATCGACATAAATTTGAACGGTGATGAGATTTGAACTTTTTTTCTTAGTAAAAAGTGCGTTATCTACCATTCCTATTTTGTATTCATGTTTAATAAGGAAAGCTTTTAATCTATCATACCAAGCTTTTGGTGCTTGTTTAAGACCATATAAAGCTTTCTTTAGTTTATAAACATGATCCGGTTTCTTGAAATCAATAAATCCTGAAGGTTGTGCCGCGTATACCTCCTCATTGATAAATCCATTTATGAATGCACTTTTTATATCCATTTGGAATAGCTTAAAATCTAAAGTGCAAGCATAAGCTAATAGTATCCTAATTGACTCAAGTCTAGCAACTGGGGCATAAGTTTCATCATATTCGACGCCCTCTTGTTGATTATAGCCTTGAGCAACTAACCTAGCCTTATTTTGATAAACGACACCGTTCTCGTCTAACTTATTTCTAAATACCCACTTAGTTCCAATGATTGTCATATTCCTAGGTTGTGGAACTAACTTCCAAACATCGTTAGCAATGAATTAATTTAATTTTTCTTGCATAGCGACTATCCAACTTTAATCCGCTAAGGCTTAATTCACATTCTTAGGTTCTATAGTTGATATAAAACAAAAGAAGTTACTTTGGTTTTGGGCTTGTGACCTAAGGGTTCTTTGGTTAAGGTTTTCTATGACATTTTCTAATGGATGGTTCCTAGATTCCTTAATATTTACTATTTCATCAATTTCTAAAGTTTCATTCTCAATGTCATTTTCTAAGTTTTTCTTTTCTATAACCATAATTGCTTCTTCTTCATCTAAGTCATCATCCACCAAGGGTGATGTCTTAGAGGGTGGAAGAGTTTCATCGAATATTACGTTGAGTGATTCTTCGATTTTCCTAGTGTGTTTATTAAGGATGATGCAGGCTTTACTATTTTGGGAGCAACCTAAAAAGACACCTTCGTATGATTTTGGGTCAAACTTAGTGAGGTAGTATTTGGTGTTTAAAATGAAGCACTTGATTCCAAACACTCTAAAATAATCAAGAGTAGGTTTCCTACTTCTCAAGAGTTCATAAGGTGTTTTTCCTAGGATGGCTCTAATTAGGATTCGGTTGAGAATGTATGTTGAAGTATCTACGGCGTTACACCAAAACTTTTATGGTAACGATTGTTCATTCAACATAGTCCTACTCATTTCTTGAAGTGTCCTATTTTTCCTTTCAACCACGCCATTTGATTGAGGAGTGCTTGGAGCTGAGAAGTTATGTGTAATTCCATTGGCATTGTAGGAACCCGTTTAACACTTCCACTTCATAACCCGAACACGAAAACAAGAAAAGAGATAGAGAGAGAGGCGAAATGTAGAGAGAGAAGAGAGAGAGAGTTGAGAGAGAAAAGAAAAAATATATTTTTAGAAAAAATAAAACTAGATATTTTCATATGAAAATATCTATATA
>BQNB010129389.1:0-19123 GCA_026074375.1 Tanacetum coccineum
TATTTCGTTACAATAATTGCATTCAAATATTCATATATAACGTATTAACAAAAAATATTACTCGACGTTATAGATTACGTTCACATTAATCAATTTTCACACATAGATTTTTACAAATGTTTACTTTACGAGCGAAAAAGTCGTTATACAATAAAAGTATTGCAATAATCGGTTAATACTTGTACAATTATTTGAATATTAGTTAAAAAATAATCATGTATAATATGCACGGTTCGGTTCGGTTCATGGCGAATATGAACACCCCTACCACCGGGGCATTAAAATTAATCACAAAACCCTAATTTGTCCAATTTAATTCCTTGTAATTAATGATTCTACACGATGGCTCGTGATGCCACTGTTTGGTTTTACGATCTTATTAACCATATTAATTAACACGAGTACGCAGCGGAATTAAAGATTACATGTAGAACACATTAATTAACAAGGATAGAAGATGTATATCTTTTAGCACGAAACGATACACCGCTTAAAGGTAACTGTTAACACCGTCTTTTATATACGCCTGTGTATAAATATAATTAATACCACGCAAACTAATAAAGTTATCAAAGTAGATAACCTCTATGGTGTGCATACACTACACGTCACCAAGATACGTTAGGATGCTAGTCCTTCCTCCACGAATTAAACAACCGAACACAATGTTCTTGTTTGGTTTCTAATAAACCATTCGAATGTACACATTGGAATATATCAACTCATTGTCAACACTCAACACAATAAAGAAAAAGGCTACCCACGTTATGCATGGTAAAGCATGTATGACTTTCATGCGATTACATTATGCATGGTATAGCATGCATGACTTTCATGCAATTTGCTTAACAACTATATTTATGGTATACACGCACACATTCAAACGTAGGGTTTCTTTCTTTTTTATTGTCTTGTGTCGTAGATTTAGGTATATCATATATCGCACGAACAAAAGATGAGGCAACGGGATTAAATAGCCCCATGACTTGTTCTTCAAGTCATACTCATACAGCTCCTCTTGTTTTCTATAAACGACTTTCGGACCTTTCTTCTTTTCTTGTTTGATCGCTCACAACCAACACCCCACGGGTTTGGTTTTTATACTAACAAGTCATTCACTTGTTAATATATTTTAATTAGTTCTAACGTCTAATGTTGTAATTAAAGACCGTTTAATTATTTCGTGAAACATATTAATATAATTAATAAAAATATTAATTACATTAATAAACGTATTCTCTGTGTATACGTGTGTACCCCCATGAGCTCACGTATTTTCGGTCATATATTTATTTATGATATGGACATATTCCAACAGCTTCCACTTGGACATGTCACAAATAAATATAACAACATTGGTAAGCGTATAGCAACACGCCAATGCTCCCAGAAATACCTAGGTGTACTTTCATAAAGTCACAGTTAAATGATTTAAGTATTTACAATCTTTTTGTTTCCGATACCGTGTTAAAAATAGATATGAATCTAAGTCATTTCATTATTTAACGATTCTGTTTCTCGTATATATGATTAATCAAGATTACCAAAAATCATTGAGACATATCTACATGAGTTTTTTAAAAGGATATATATGCAATTCCATCTTATTAAATAATTTATCAATAATTAAGTGCCATAATCATACCTGCCCAGGCTGCCCTGATCTATATTTCTTTAGCAGACCATCCCTAATATTTAATCAACATGTTAGCGAAAGAGAATAATCATGAGGCTAAAAACAAAGATCATGAGGTATGCTCATATGTCAAGTATGAACTTCTTACACATATTTAGAGTAATAGTATAAAATAGTATATCATTATTATACGAGTAAGGCATTTTTCTTGGGAGTTTTATTTTCCTTTTCATGGTGAACTTGCAATTAAAATGCCCCAAAAAATAAACCCGATAAAATCTTTACATTCCAAGAAAAGAATCAAATGTAGCTTAAATAACATTCACTAAACTGCAGTATCTCCTTGAATTTGATTCAATAATTTGACAACTTCACTCATATTCGGGCGTAATTTAGGCGCTTCAGTAGTACAAAACGTAGCAATCTTGAAAAACTCTTGAACCTCGTTCTCCTTTAAGTCTTCTTTCGACATACCAACATCCATCATCTCCATTTCCCGATTCTGCGACACCATCCTCGCAGCCCATTCAACCAACCGAATCTCTTTACGTTCCTGATCCTCATCCTTTAACGGCCAATTTGGACGCCTAGAAGTGGCGATCTCAAACATCAATATCCCAAAACTATACACATCTCCCATAACAGTAGCTAATGTGGCTCCATAAAAATACTCAGGTGGCATGTACCCCATAGTCCCGGCTACTTGAGTCGAGACATGAGAATGCGCATCCTCAATCCTTCTAGCTAGCCCAAAGTCCGCAATATGTGCTTCAAAATCCTTGTCCAATAAAACATTACTCGCTTTAATATCCCTATGAATTATAGGGGTGTGCAAGTTATGCATAAACTCCAGCCCTTTCGCTACACCTATGATAATATTTATTTCTTATATCTTCCAAGAGAACGGTATGGGGCGTAGGTGGTGCCCACATCACGTGGTCATTGTCATTGTTAGACGATGACGACGTGGGGTACAACCATTGGTCTAAACTCCCTTTTTCGATAAACTCGTAAATTAAAATCCGCTCCGAACCCGCGGCACAGTACCCGTAAAACTTGACAATATTCTCATGTTTGATTTTGCCAAGTGTCTCCATCTCAGCCCGAAACTCTCTATACCCTTGGAAAGCATCAGGGTCAAGTTTTTTAACCGCAACAGTTACACCATTATTAAGCTTAGCTTTATAAACTAGCCCAAAACTTCCATCGCCCACAATCAGATCGGGCGAGAAGTTTCGGGTGGCGTTGACCAAGTCAACCATCTCGATCTGATTCAAAGATTGATCAAAAAGCTGGCTCTCTGTGATACTATACGAAGTTGCTGTGTTGAGACTTGTACCAGAGCGGATCCCTCTGGTCCGACGGCGGGACTCTATATCCGGCCTAGTTTCTTTCTTGGTTTTGCACATAAAGTATATGAAACCAAATATGAGGGTGATGATGAAGAAACTTGCTATGGCAGCTAAGATAGCTTGAAAGGTTGCATCCATTAGATGTTCGAGTCAGAAAAATGAAGGTGTTTTAGTGAGAGGTTTGAGTTTGAAAAGAGAATGAAGAGAAAATAAGCCACCATTGACCAGGAAAAAGAGATTAAAGAATGAGTCAATGGGTGACAAGAAAGACAAATGATTGAAACTTGAAAGTTGGTTTATTGAATAATTCTTTTGGGATTGTAAAATACGTTGAAAGAAGGTTTTTTAACCCTGCGCACACAGAGCGTGAGATTTTACGTTAATTTATGGCCGTGAAGGCCCAGAAGTTTTTTTGTTCGTTAAGTATGGATGTTTTAACAATGAGTAAAAAAATGAGAAACTATTAACGTACATTTTCAATGATCACTTTTGCAATGACAGGTAAACAAAAGAGACTTTTTCTATACATTTTTGTTAGGGTTTTTAGATACATAGGTTACCAAATTATCAACTTTTGTTCGCCTAAGTTACTAAACTTTTTTTTGTTCATTTGGGTTACTGGACTATTCAAAACCATTTAAATTTGGTATCGAACTATCGGTGACCGGTTGCTAGTGTTAATTCCCGGTTACATTGCCAGCGTGACATTTGACTTTTGATACAAATAAGTTACTGAACTTTGCGAATTTGTTCACCTAAGTTACTAAATTTTGCGAATTTTTACACACGTTTTTATACACATTTTTAGACACACATTTTTATAAACACGTTTTCATATACACATTTTTTATACACACATTTTTATACACGGTTTTATACACATCTTTTTATACACACATTTTTATACACGGTTTTATAAAACACGTTTTTATACACACATTTTTATATACGGTTTTTTTTATACACACGTTTTATACATTTTTTATAACAAGTTTTATACACAAACGTTTTTTTATACACACATTGTTATACACACGTCTTTATACACACATTTTTATACACGTTTTTATACACACGTTTATATACACACATTTTTATACACGTTTTTATACACACGTTTTTATACACGCATTTTTATACACATATTGTAATACACATTTTTATAAAAACATGTGCATGTAAACGTGTTAGCCTTATATTTATATAAGTCGAACAAGAATGTCGTCGGTCGTCTTTGTATTAATTAGTCTTGTATTGTAATAAGCTAGTCGGGTTCAACGGGCTTGGACTGTAAGCAAATATTGTTCATGTTTCGGGCTAAAGCCCAACACAAGCCAAGCTAGGCGAATCATACATTTTTCTACTAGGTGAATTATACCATTTGCACTAGGTGAATTATACAAGTTTAGCCATTTTCGATACTTGAACCGAATTTCATTTTCGGTCCAAGCTGAAAACCAATTTCGGTTAAGGCAATTTCGGTAAAATCAGAAATTTTACTTTTTGACTTCTTTTCACGGTTTCTTCTTGATTAGTAAAATCCCGCGAAAGTTTCATTTCTTTTCTCGGTTTAATCAAGACTTGTAAAATCCCGTGAACTAGAATTCCATACAATCACAATCACCTCATAAAACTTAAGATCCGATATCCATTCATAACAACATCAAAATGTCAAATACCAATAACAACTTGCAAACTCAAACATCAAATGCTCTCACATGCTATCATGAAGCATAATGTAAGACCGTACCACCACTGTTTAGCACCTGGTAACTACGTTCAGTGGAAATCCAGAATCAACGAGATACATCGACACCAAACCTAACAATGAACTCATCCACTATTGTCTTCAGAATCTACCTTACAAATTCAAATGGACTGAGAAGACTGTTTCAGTTGCAGACGGTAGTTCAGAAACCACTATAGAAGGGTACATAGAGAACTATAAGAATGTTTCACAAGACATAAGGAACCAACTGTATGCTGAAGCTGAAGCTGTTCAGATAATTCTCACAGGGATAAATAATGATATCTACTCCTAGGATTGTCCATGTTTCGGGCTAAAGCCCAACACAAGCAAAGCCCGACCTAATAAGAAAAGCCTACGAGCCACTCTTGGCCTTGGACTATAAATATCACCCTCCTAGCATGTTAGGAGGGTGTTGGTTACCATTTCTCACATATTAATCATCCAACTCTCTTCCTTCTCTCTAGCTTTTGCTCTCTAAACTTTTTTCTCTTTTCTTCTTTTTCTCTTATTTGGTTCGACATATGTAGCTTAGTGGTATGCTTATTGTGTTGTGATATGGATTAGTATATTTGGGATAACAAAACGATGTAAATATATATTATAAATATATAATTATAATATATATATATATATATAATATATGATATATATCGACTATATATATAATTGTGTGTAAAAACGTGTGCATAAAAAGGTGTATAAAATGTGTATTAAAACGTGTATAAAATGTTGGTCTCACTTCAATAGTTCGAACTCCTTAAGCTTGTATAAGGAATAGTTATATTAGATAAATCTAACACAACTATAGTAAAAACTTTGTTTGAATGTATTAAAGATTATGCGGAATCTAATCTTTAATATTAAGAAGAACTATCAATGAAACAGTAATTATATGAACATATAATTCAACAAACAAAAGCTCCAATATTAATAATACGAATACTCTCAAAGTATTAAGGTTACAAAGACCTTGAAGCTATGATAATTCTATGAATGACTCGTATCAAACTCTATGCCCTAGAACCTCCTTTTATACACCAAGGAGTCCTAAAGGCTTACAATACTTTCCTAAGAATATCAAATCTTTTAAACAAATAAGTTATTACATATCTTATATACAATAAACTCATATAAATCACATAAGCAGTACTAACTAACTCAGCAGTACTAACTTCTTCACTAGCAGCATTAACTCCTTCAGCAACATTAACTTTGTACTAACAGTAGTAACTTTTGTACTAGCAGTAGTAACTACTTAGCAGTTTTTCTTCTAAAGTACTCTGAGCAGATACTAATATGTACTAGCAGAAGTAACTTTACACTACAGTTTTTAACTGTGTACTAGCAGTAGTAAACACTTAGCATTTTTCTCTGAAGTTCTTGAGTAGTACTAACACAACTGAGCAGCAGTAATACTAGCAGCATTAAGAAGGCTTTTAATCCCAACAAATCCTAATCCTCCCCTAAACTTGATATTCTTCTTCAAAATCAAGTTTCTTCATTTAAAAAGCCCCCCCACCCCCTTCCCATAATCAACGAGAGTATGCTTCCAAACACTTCAATATTCTTAAGCTGTTTTTGGTTGTGAAATTTAAGAAGTTTGATAGCCATTTCACAAAAATAATCAACCTGAAGCTTCTTGTTCAGCATATCTGTAATATCTCTTTTCTACCAGCATGTAAATCTGCGTAGACTGCATCATCAAGGAATGTACTCCACAGGAGTCATACAGCTTCCATTCCAACACTTGTATCCTTGTTGATTCCTCCATATGCATCATCTAACATGATGGTTCAAAATTGTTTTCTAAAATCATTCCATAAAAGATTATCAATAGCTTTTTCATTGGTCTTGTTGATCCATATCCCCTACTTTTACCAACTTGTACAAGTCCCTTCAAATATTTCCCTGTCAAAACTTTTAACATTTGACTAAAGATCATAACATCTGAGACTTTTCCACTGCAGCTCACCACTATTTGATAATAAGCTCTCTTTCCTTCTTTGGTGGATCTTCCATCAACAAGCTTGGAGACTTAGTAGCAAGGTACAACATCATTGCAACCTCTTCTTCCATCTTAATTGACTTCCATAAGACTTTGAAGCTCTATTGTGTCTTTATCCTCATCCACCTTCTGCTTCTTAGTACTCTCTTGTTCCAACTCTTCTCCTGCTCTCTTTGAACTACCTTCTACCAAGTTTGTTCTGAAGTCAACAAATGTATTCACCCTCTTGAAAGCTCTGTCAAACATCTTCTGAATAGAATCAAAAGATTTATTCTTCAAGTCTTTGGGCTTCTTTCCTTTCATATTCTTCAGGTAAGTACACATGATTTTTCTTTTGTTGATCTTTGGGTTGGAGTTTGTTCCTCTCTCTTCTACTACATCTTTTAGCAGCAAATGCTTTCTTCTTTTCTCCAAGAGTTGTTGAAATAATTTTGCCTTTTCTTCAACAGACAACTCTTCTTGCTCCTCTGCTTGCAATCTTTCAGCCAATTGATAATCAGCATCAATCTTTACTTGAATATCATTCCATTCTTCAATAAAAGCAATATTGGCTTCTTTTTCTTTTTTAACTTTCTCTCTTTCAAGTCTTTCTTCTTCATCAAATTTAGCTTGTACTTTAAAGCAACTTCTTCATCAAGCATGATTTGAACTTTCTTTTTCATAGGCTTCACAGGTTTTCTATCATTATTCCTTAACCCTTATCTTGTGATTGTTGTGAAGAAATTGTTGTTGTTGTTGTTGTAGATTTACCTAGCTCTTGAAAAACAATCCCTTTCACCTTAGGTTTTGAAGTTTTTAAATGCTTCAAGTGCTTGGGCCAAAGTAATTTCTTCAGTAGTTATTGTAACAGTTGTTGCAGCAGTACTAACTTGAGCAGCATCAACTACTTTTTCAACAACGTTTTCATTTTTCCATGCAACAAACACCTCTTCACCATTTAAAGCATTCACATCAAACATCTCATTATCAACATCATCTTGAACATTCACTAAGGTAATGTCTTCATCTGCATCAATAGCATTAATCCTCCTCCCCTGTTTGGATGCATCCTGTGACAACCGTGATTTGAGTAGGTTAGGTTTTAAAACCTTTATAAAATGGATAAGAGTTCATTATTAGTGTGTAGTGGGTGCTATGGGAATTTATGTGGGGCAAAATGAGTTAATATGTCTGTGATATCATTTTGAGGTGTATGAACATCTCATTTTGATTGTTTAGTGTGGTGGTGTTTAAGTATTCCATTCGATCACAGGGTGTGGTGATAATGGATATAAAGACGTGGTATGCATATGCAAGTCAATACATTGGTTTTAAGGATTAAAGCGTTTATATGAAGTGTGTGATATGGGAAGGAATAATGTGGTTGAAATATGGAAGTTGGTAGTAAACTTTCATATATAGAAAGTGAATTTTGGAAATGAAAAGTTATTTTTAGAAAGTAGTTTATAAGCACAATGTTTACCCACATTAAAGCTTAGGTTTTTATAAAAAACTTAAGGTATTAAAGGTAATTAATTAACTAATAAAAGATAAAAAAATATTTTTTATACATGAATAGTAAATACAAATTTTAGAAAAAAAAGAAAAAGAAAAAAAAGAATAAAGCCCAATCCTAGTAGTGAGGGAAAAACTAATTTTAGTATAATTAGAATTCTAATTCGATAATTATCTAGATCTTTTTCCCCACTATAAATACAAACTCTAACCCCCTATTGTATTTTAAACCTGAATCGCACACAAGGGCAGAGAAAAAAAGAAGATTTTATTTAATTTTAAGATCAAGCTAGTATATTGTTTTTTTGTTCAATGAATCAAGGTTTGATATGTTTCAATTAAGCTTTTGTTATTTAGTTTCATTAAATCATGTAATAATTATTATGATGGATAATTAGGGTTTCATAACATCTGTAATTAATGATATAATAAACATGTTATAATGATTAGGGTTTAATTAGAAGCTTATGGGTGTAATTGGTTTAGGTTAAATTCGCGTAAAATCGATTAGGGTTGGCAGAATTAGGGCTGTTTGTTTTTGAGTGATATCTAGGTGATGAAAGGAATGATTTGATATGAGATCTTGATCTAGGTTTTAGCTCAGAGAGTCTAGTTTTTTCCAGAAATCCAGCCTCGAAAGTTTTTTTAAGGTCGGGAGTCATTCAAATGTTGGTTACGGCCTAAAAGTTGTCAGAAACAGTAAATACGGGTCATTATTATGTCATGTTTGTGAGGGTAAAACCTATACTTAAAAGTGGAATTAAGCTTAGCCCTTCTACATTAGTTAAGTTCCATATGTCTATGGATAATCCTGTAAAAATTAGCCTCTGAAAGTATGTCTAAGTATGGTAGTTAGAGTGATATATTTTGGTGTGCAATCAGATCCGAATTAGGGCAGTTTGGAAGTTTGATTTTATTTGAGTTAGTTACACATGTAAGTAATACTTGTGAATCACCAGGTATTAATATACTCAAAAAGGAACATGGGTGAGTTCGGTATATAATTATGAAGGTCATAAGCTAAGGGTTTTTGGTACGTAAAGAGACTAAAAATTCTGCAATTCTGAGTTAATTGTAAGTAGTTAGTTTAAAGTGTTAGTAAGATGGTTAAGGTTGGGCATGGTGAGGGTAATTAAAGACCTTAGACATCCATCATATGATTGTTGCATGGGCGTAAACTTTTGGCTTATTCGCGTGTAACACGTGTTGTTTTGATTGTTTAGTTTTGTGCAAAGGAGTTTGGAATTGCTTAAGCATAAGGTGAGTTTCATACCCCCTTTTTCTTATGTTTTATTGGGATGAAAATAATGCTATGAGTTTAAATGTTTTAGTTGCTGTGATTATGTGTTTATATTTTATGTGGTACGCTCTATGGCTTTGTGTTCAATTGGAGGCGTTTATGTGGTATGCTCCATGTCTTTGTGTTCAATTGGAGGCGTTTATGTGGTACGCTCTATGGCCTTGATGTTCAATTGGAGGCGTTTATGTGGTACGCTCCATGGCTTTGTGTTCAATTGGAGGCGTTTTGAGGTATGTGAGTTTGGTTGGAGAGTGGTGTTTACTACTCAATCAAATCCAACTGAAGGGTTAAAATAATACCTACTAACTTTGTGTTCCGATCGGAGGGTAGTGAGCTACCCATGACCCTATTGTGAGTGTGGAACGATAGACCCAGTAGACTGCGAGACACTGTGGTGGATCGGTTTGTACGTGGACTACGGGACACGTGTGTTGTTAGGATTGGTTTTAGTAATCGCCAGCAATTGTTTGAAAGATTTTGTTATGTGTCTAAACCTATGGACTACTCAACCAACCATTGTGTTGACGTTTTAAAGCATCATTTTTAGGTGAGCATCATGAGGATGTTAAGGCTAAAAGAAGTGGCTAGAAAGACCGTTAGGAATGCATTTGGAGTTTGCTCTTGAGTTTTGTTCGTGTTTAATGCATGGATTCTTTTGAATTCTAATTTGATTTTTATTAGGTGTCGTATAGTCATTTATGTCTATTGTATTATGAAAACCCCTTTGTCATTTAATGCAAGACGACACCATAAAAAAAAGACGGTTTCTTTTGTTTTTTGGAATTGTCTCAGGACACATTGTGTCTTTTATATTTAGTTTAGCATTTAGTGCATCTCTTATGTTGACACCATTGTGTTGTGATATATCACCGATGATGTTACGCCTCGTGTTCCGCCTTGGCGGGGTGTGACAGATTGGGTATTAGATCCTTGTTATAGAAGAATTAGTGGTTAGCCTGACTATAAACCTAGGGGTCCTTCAATGTAGATGCAGTTTAGGGCTTAAATGTATTAATGCTATAGACTGCTATGCCTCCCCATCTATGTTTATGCATAGCTTATTATATCAACGTAATTTGCTAAGTTGTCATTTTTAGTTATTTTGCCTACCATTATTATGATCGAAATGGTATTACATTCTTATATTTTAGCTAAGATTTTTCCCCAACACCCGTAAGAAGTCTTGTTGGGAATCGTTATTTTCCCAACTGGCCTTACGCGTTATAAGGATCCTCTTGTGGAACCAGAAGGTAATAGATAGTTTGATCGTTTGTCGGATGCATGTAATAGGCTGACCCGCGGGAGTCGGGTGATTCTTGCGAAGGCAAAGTCCACACCCAAACGAGGCCCCAACATAAGTTTATAGTTTATATCATTCCCTTCCTTTACCTCGTCATGTTGTTATTGATTATTTCTTTGGATATTCGTATTTATGGGAAGTCGTTGCGAGCCTTTCTGTTCCATTATGAGTCGTTTCCGATTTTTCATTTGATATAATAGTAGTTTTATTTGATGGAGCAACTTTTTATGTGTTAAGTTAGGGAGTGGTTTGTAAGACGTGCAATGTAGAATATGTGCTTGTATGTAAATTATGTTTGAAATGGGTAATCTTGGAAGTAAGTACCAAGCGTGTGAAAGAGGCACTTATATTATAGTGGACAACATAAATTATAAAGGCATCACACCACGTAGACTTGTGATCATGAGAGAGTTGTATTTTATTTATGTTTGGTTTTTAAGATTGGTAGTGTAATATGTTTTTTTATTGATATGTGTATTCATGAATAAGTATGGTGGTATTGGTAGGAATTATTCATCTTACCCCTAAATGGAGGAAGATTAAAAGTTTGAGTGTGATTATAGATAGAAATTTCCTCTTCTATCTAGCTAATTGCGGATACCTATAATGCTTTTATAGAGGTTGCTCGTCTTGCTTGGTTATTTGTTGATTCCTAAGTCTAAGCTTAGCATCCCTTCATCTTACTTTGTTAGTAAGGATACCCTATTTTTCCTATTCGATGTCTCGATGTATATTGGTTGTTCGAAATCTGCTCTTTTGAATATAGGCACGTTTCGTTAGTTCTTTCGTTGCATTGACTTCTCGTATGAGTATTAAACGTTTCTTTTAAGCACTAATTGTTCCTAACATATTAGTGTGTATCATTACTCACATGATTATATATCCCTTGGTTTTCGTAACCCATTGGCGACGTGTTAGTATCGATGCTTTTAGGTTTGCGTTGTCGATCGTTATTTTGGATAAGACCGTACGTTTTCTTTTGGGTACGTAACGTCTTGCATGAGTTTTCTTGTACGAGTTCGTTTGATTCTATTTTGAGTATATGGTTCCTGGTATTTTTTTTCGTTTTCAAACAATAGAATTGTGTTAGAGTTCTTACGGTGTTTTACGATCCCTTTTGGAATAATGGTGTCCGTTTGTTAGTAACAATTAAAATTGATATATTTTATAATTGATGTCTAATTATAAAAACCCTTTGGAAGTATTGTGTTGGTGTTTGTAGAAAATTGTGTATAAAATGATTCCTTATTGTAAAATAGATTTTTATTTATTATAAAAAACAGGTTAAAGTGATTCATAGGGTAAGGTAAGATAACCATTTAGATAGACACTCCTAATTTTTTTTTATGACAACCAGAATGAATTTTATAAAGATTACATTTAAAACAATTTTATTTATTCTTTAAAATGATTTTTATACTTAAAGTAACTTCTTTATTTTAAATTGATTTTTATAAAAACATTATTTTAATGTTGGTCCATTGAGTAAAGTCGATAAATTGGTAAAGAAATTTCCGTATTTGGTATTGGATTTTTTTTCTATGTGTTCAATTGTCGAGGTAAGCGCTTGATTTTTCTTCGTTGCGTTTTCATACCGGTGCACTATACGTACCTTTCTTTCAAAAGGTTCTCTTGTCATTTTGATCTAACACGACTACTTGCATATGTGGAATCTCCTATATGCATTCTAAAAACCTTTTGACATCGATATTCGTATTGTATCATATTCGATTGTTGTAACCCTTGGAGTTCGTTGATATCGTTGAATCGTGAAGCATTTGATGTGATTGTGGGAATAGACTGGTTGTCCAAGAGGAAGTTTGTGATAGTGTGTCATGAGAAGGTGGTTTGTTAGGATTAAGAAAAAGACTTGGTCACCCCATGCTTTCGTATATTATCATAGCACATAATTTTTTATTATGTAATCGTATTATTTAATGGTGAGGGCCGGGTCTTTACCCCCACTGTAAGCCCACACCATAAGCCCGTTTAATGGGAATTTTTGTAAGAACCAATTTAAACCCTCTACCACACCTGGAGAGTGCAGGAAATTAAATCTTTGACACACACTTCTACGAGTGTGTTTCTCTCAGTTTTTATCTCTCAACCCCATCTCTCACTCTCTAAACTTTCTCTCTCTAAAGATGAATGACTATCCATCTTTGAGTCAACCAAGACCACCGGATCTGGAATCTCTTTATTATAACAATTGGTATCAGAGCCATGGTTACACTCTTGGGTCGGTTTTACTTTGTTTATGGTCCGGTGGTCCCTCTAGGTCGTCCGCAAATCTGTCTTTTTTTATCATTGTTGGTGTTACTGTTCATGTTACTAAGTTCCGGTACTGTTTCGCGATAACTGTTCATATACTGTTCCCATACGTGGAATTTTTTTTAACAAGTCACCACCCCCCCCCCCCCATGAAATGGTTGTGTATTGTTGTTGATTTGTGATCACTTATATCATGTTTTAACGTTTTTTTTGAGCTTAAAAGACAAGCAACAAAACGGGTTTTATTTTCCAGGTTGCTTTGATGCAAGAAGAAAAAAGACAAAACCAGTTTCCGAAATTTTAAGGAGAAAGTCAACAGCGTTATGGACTGGTCAACTTGCTTTTTTGACTATTGCGTTTTGACAAATTGTGAATTGCGGTTTGACTGTTTGCGTTTGGCCACTAATGAAACCATTTATATAGAAAAATAAAAAAAACGTTATGCTGCCAATTTTTTTAAAAATCTTGCGTTTTGCCTTGGGTTAGTTGCGTTTTGCCCCCAAGACAGCTTGCGTTTTGGTAATGATGCTTGGTTGCATTTTGTTAAATACACAAGACCCAAACCGAGTCAACTCGGTTCTTACCGAGTTGACCCGGTCAAAACTCAACCGAGTCTAAGTAAACAGAATAACTCGAAGGACAGAACCAACTCGAAAAACCATAACCACAACATTCTACAACCAACAACATCAACCAAAATCAATTCAACAACATCACAACTTCAATCATCATCAACCCAACAACATCATCCAATCCCTACAACTATAACATCGTCACAATCACCCATCACAACTCGACCATCTCCATACAACTTTACAAGACTCAACACAAAATAAATAAATTGATCTCAGACCTCTTTTCGTTTGTGTTCGACATGTATCATCAAGATCTTTATAAGACCTAACACCGTGAAATAGAAAGAATCATCATAGATCCATGTGAAGCTCAAACTTCTTTTCATATTCGAAATTAAAGAAAGAGTCATAACAACTTTGTTACACTCAATCTTTGTTTCGATTTAAGAAAAACTCAACAACCAAAACAGAACCTACCCGAGACCCTTAGTGGCCTTGATGATCTTGAAGTCGTCATCTTTACCACATACACGAAAAAGGCTGCTCTCATTTCATCTTTATGGAGTAGTTTATAAGGGTGGACGCTGCTTTTTTTTTGTTGTTGTTGTAAAGAAAGATCATTTATGATGCGTTTGGGTATGATTATACGAATGACAATATGATCTTGTTGTTGGTTGAGTTATGGATTCGATGGTATGAAGATCAGATGTGTATTTAAAGATTTGGGTTAATAGCAAATCAAGGAAATAAGGAGATCTCGTCTTTGTTTCTTTGGCTGCGAATGATGTGGGAGATGTAAGAGGCGGTTAAAATGTGTTTAGGGTTAGGGTTAGTGGTTAAATGTGGAGAAATGTTAGGAGTTGGGATTTTATATCTCTAATTCTAAGGTGGATCGGGTTGAAATAAGTTTCAAGTGGGTCGGGGTATTAACTGATGATATTGGGCTGGATATCTAGATAGAATGCTTGGACCAAGTTTATTCTTTTTAAGATGGGCTGTGTTTTCTATTTACTAGGCTGGTACTTATGGACGAATTTTTTTTTGGGCTGGAATGGTTTAGATTGTTGATTACAATAACAATTTAGGCTTATATCTATGGACCGAGCCGAGTAATAAAATGCTATGATGACAAGTTGACTAGACGATGTTTATCCGTTAACGACATTCAAAAATAACATTTGTCTAGTTTAACGACATTCTTGAACAACAACACAACAAACATGATACATAACGCTAAATAGATTCTGAAGAGATTCGATAAATGACAAATGGCTAGAGATTCGGACTACGATGACAAGTGATCACGAAGTTGATTTGGTATCCCTTATTTGTGATTGAAGTGGGATTTCACGAAGGCGTGTTCTTATTTTATCTTGAAGTCGGGGTTGGTTGGATGCATGACTTTTCATGATAACTTGCTCGTGCTTAAGATTTAAGTTGAAGACTTGGTTTATCTAGTTACCAGTAGTCAAGGTGGATGGTTGAAGACCTGGATAACTATCACTTAAAGGAGTTACGTTGTAGTACTCAGTGTCACACGCAGAAGACGATGTGGATAATCGCAAGAGGTGATGAATGTCTTCATTACTTGGCAGGGGTAAAGAGTACTTAGAGATTTGCATGGAGCATAAATCTCTACACCGTCCATTCCAACATAGTGCACAGCTTAAGTCACAATAACGGGGAAATTCTACATCAATTTTCAAGTTTTGTGTATATCGGGTTACTCCATCATGGTCACTTCAAATAGCCGACATAAAAGGTTGGTAAGATAGTCAGAGAGAGTAACGAGTAGAGACTTGATCAGCTGTTGATACTCAACAGGATTCATTTGGGTTAAATTTTATTCTTCTCTAAGATTTCAAGTATATGTGCGTACAAAATTTGTTGCAGATTCTGAGGAATCAAAACAGCAGGGGAAGGAGACATACAACTGAAGCTCAACGGTACACGTGACAAAACTTCATAAAAACATTTTCCTTGTTAAGGTCATTCCAACTACTTGGGAAAAGATGTAAGAAACATTTTCTCTAATGATAAAAAGAGGGAGAAATTGCGTACAACTCGGGACTTAAAATTGACTTAGTGTACAATTCATATCAGCACTTTCCTGAAGGGAGTAAATGTATTCAGTCAAGGACGCACAACAAAGTTCACTCGATAGGGCTTTATAGATTATGCCGAGGTTAGTCCACAAGAATATTAGTGCTTCAACTTTTATTTTGATCTACAATTTCCGACTTTCATTAAATGGGATAAAGTGTGTATTTCGGGTGCTTGGCTCAGATAATGAGACTGGTGGCATCTCATCAGCTACATATGGGAAGATTTTTTCCCTGATACTTTTGTATGGCATTAACTTCACTTTCACAGCGGGAAGAAAATGAGAAGAATTATTTAAACATGAGAGATTCGTTGCTAGATACCATTTGAATATAGCCCCTGAACTGATAATCAATATGCTATTCTTAAAAGGAAGCAGCAATTTTTTATGTGGTGTGCTACTTAATCCGTTGTGCACTATTTATTTCTAAGCTTGAAAGAAAGATGAGAAACTCTCAAGAGATGATTATCGTTTGTGTGGGGAAGCTATAGAAAGTGTTTAAATAAAGAATAAGTGAGCCTGAATTAGGGGGAAGCTATTCAGTAACTTCCTCCTTAACCAAAACTGTATGGTTACTCAGTTCAGGCCTAGCACAATATTTTCTCCTACAAGGTACTACAAAGAGATTCTTAGTGAGTTGCAGACTTGAAGTCAAATGAAAAGCAGATTCTAGAAAACTTCGACATGACCAGAAGTGCAGGAAAATGAAGTTTTTTTAAGACTTGCAACTTATTCAGAAACTTTGAGATGACCAGAAGTGTATGAAGAAAGTTGTGCCTTCAAGTTGATCAAAGGGCACTGAAGACTTCATCAGCATTAGAAGCTCCGTGAAAGTGCTTGGTCGTAATCAGTATGTACTTGTAGAGGGGAAATATCAAAGTCTTCAAGAGAGGATGCATCAAAATACGTCGAATATTCCCCCCCCCCCCCCCCAGGTGCCTCGAATGCTTGGCGTGGTGGAATCTTAACAGTTGTGACTACCAGAACTTCTACAACGAACTGAATGACATCTTCATTTCGGTATTCAGGTCCACAAGATTTTCCATTTTCATAAAACTTTTCATAAAACCAAGAAAAGAAAATACAAAAATATAAAACCTACAAAAACCATAAAAATCAGAAAATTGAAAATACCAAAAATATTTTTTCAAGAACAATGTCTTATTCTGAGAAATCGATAACTTTACCGGATCTAGAAATCCATTCAATAATGACAACGCGGGTCTTTAAAATTAAGTTCGAGCAGAGTTCAAATAGTTTTTCAAAACAGGTTGACTAAATGGCTTGTAGTTATTTCAGACTGCAACCCGGTCTTCAAATGAGGAAAGCTCGTCGCCAAAAAGACGGTTGTTCCTAACAACGGGTGATTAAGTTTCCTCGGGCATGGTTACTCTATGATCCATGCAACTACCGATTTAAGTACGCTTTAGAGTGCATTATTTCTTGATAAAGAAGAGAAGTCTTCTTTTTAACCAAATAATTTTTCTTCTATGATTCTTCAAAAATTATTTGTGTTAACCATGGTGGAAAAGGTGTTGTCTTTCAAAGCTAAATCCAATCATCTCATCTCTATACAGAAAAAGATTTTAAAAAAGAATTTTTCTATCACTCAAACAATGTCTACAGCTCTTTAAATAGAAAACGGGACATTATTTGAGGGGGAGAAATGTGCTAATAATTCTTTCAAAATGATCTTTTTGAATAATCAAGGAGTAAACGGAAAAGGTTTGACAATAACTAATCATGATTTAAAAGGGAGTTAATTAATTTTAACTCATTTAAGACTTAGATGTTATAATATGAATTCAACCTTTAGGACTTAGAATGAAACATATGGCAATTAGGTACTTACTTCGTTTAACGTACATAAAAAGGTTCTAGATTGCCAGTGGTATAAGTTTTATAACCCGAAAAATGCTATTTTTTCTCAAAATTATTGATTTCCATAAATCGAAGTTCGGGTTAATCATTGAAAGTGTTCTAATCAAATCAAGAATTTCAATTTTTCGAACACTGACAAACAGATTTTTCAGAGAAATCTCGCCACGGTGGTCGAACAAATACAAAAGATCTCTTTAAATAGAATACGGACTAAATCTGCCAACTTTGAATTGCTGGGATATGGTTGTTAGGATTAGATGATTCGAGTTTGAAGTTCAAATATGATCCCCATGCATTTGTATGATCTGATTGAATGATTTTCGAATGTTGATTGATTTCTTGCTAGTCGATTGCAGTTTGATTGTACTTTCTGTGTTGGAATTAGGTCCCTAAGATCCTGAATTGAAAGTTGAAATATGATTGAATTGCATGTGATTGATAGTTGTTTGCTTGAAAATGCATGATTACGGTTTGCTATGAATGTTCTTGATAGCTGCTTGTTATTTTTGCTAAATAATGGTTTGGTAAATTTCCTGATAGCGGTTTGATTATGATATGAATATTAATATATGAGAAGGAAAACTGCTATGAGGTAGCGGTTTGATGATGATTTAAGTGTACCGCTTGTGATTTAATCTCACCTGAATCAAACATGGCATGCCAATCAACCATGGCTAAAATTCTTATCTAGCATCATACATCTGTCATGTCTGTCTATCTTTGTTGATAGAATTATGCAGATAACATGGCCAATGAGAATGTCTCTTCCAGCTTTACAGCGACAACTGAAACAACATCAACACTACCACCACCACCACCTCCACCACAACAATCAACAGTTCATCGAGATATTTGGTAGAATGTTAAAGATCTGAAGAATCCTCAAGAATCTCGAATGCTTCTTTAGTGGAAGGTTCAGAGATGTTGACTACCGACTAATCAAGAGAATGGAATAGTTTCATCATTCCAACATTAAGGTCAATATCATCTGGTATGTAACAAACACCTTGTAAATCAATAAGTAGTGTGGTAATCAGTGTTATGTGTCAGTTTATGAATTTTTCATGAGTTTCTTGTTAAACTCCAAATCATTTATAAACTCATTATAACTGACACTAACAGAATCCCTCAGTATCGGCTTGTATTTAATCAGACCACATTTTTCTCCTAAATTTTCTAACATATTTAAATCAATTGAGATCCTAAATCTCAAAGGGTTTGAAATTTTTGATTAGGGGAGAGAATGTGATTTAAATATTAAATATGATAAAAAATATGATCTATTAAGTATCAAGCAGGTACTCCTCCCTCCATGTGCCAAACAATTTCGAATATCGACGCACATGTTGAGGGGGAGCAGTTTCATGAAAAATTGATTTTCAAATGGTTTTATGGCGAAGGTGAACTGTACCAAAAGACCGACCCTGTATTTACTTTATTGGAGTTATAAGGATG
>BQNB010129390.1:0-19123 GCA_026074375.1 Tanacetum coccineum
TTACTAATCTAATCATTACACTAACTACGAGCTAAGACTGTTACAACTTGGAAGTGACTGACACTTTTTGTGTTTCCAACATCAACGTGCCTTTCCAATTTAGAAAAGATGCTTAAACGGTGTGAAGACACTAATTTGGCTCTAAATTGGGAAAAATCCATTTTATGGTGAAAGAAGGCATCGTACTTGGACATAAAATTTCAAAGAAAGGAATAGAAGTCGACAAAGCCAAAATAGACGTGATTGTCAAGTTACCTCACCCAACTACTGTCAAGGGTATTAGGAGTTTTCTTGGACATGCAGGTTTTTATCGTAGATTCATCAAGGATTTTTCAAAAATTTCTTGACCCATGACACATCTCCTTGAGAAAAACACTCCTTTCATTTTCTCTGAGGAATGCATTCAAGATTTTTACACCTTAAAGAAGAAGTTAACCGAAGCTCCAATTCTGATTGCCCCTGACTAGGACCAGCCCTTTGAGCTTATGTACGATGCGAGTGACTATGCCATAGGTGCGGTTCTAGGGTAACGAATTAAGAAACACTTTAGGCCTATACATTATGCAAGCAAAACAATGACCGAGGCGGAATTGAAATACACCACAACGGAAAAGGAAATGTTAGCTGTGGTGTACGCTTTCAAAATATTCTGTTCATACCTCATCATGAATAAAAGCATGGTGTATACGGACCATTCTGCCCTTAAGTACCTATTTGCTAAAAAAGATGCCAATGCAAGATTGCTAAGATGGGTTCTCCTCCTTCAGGAATTCGATTTTAACATAATTGATACCAAGGGAGCCGAGAACTACGCGGCCGATCATCTTTCCCGATTAGAAAACTCATATGAAAATGTTCTCGATCCAAAGGAAATAAATGAAAATTTTCCTCTCGAGACACTTAATATGGTGACTTCTCGTGGTGACCCAAGTACCCCGTGGTTTGCCGATTATGCAAATTACCACGTGGGGAATTTCATTGTCAAAGGAATGTCAACTCAGTAGAAAAACAAATTTTTCAAAGATGTCAAACACTATTTTTGGGACGATCCTTTTCTATTCAAAACCTGTGCGGATCAAGTGATCCGACGATGTGTTTCAGGCCAAGAAGCTGTCGACATCCTCACAACTTGCCATAGTGGACCCACCGGGGGACATTATAGTGCCAATTACACTGCCAAAAAGGTTTTTTGTGACATCCGAGAATTTTCGAATTTTTAAGATAACAATTATACCTCTTTGACTTTTAGGTCTGGCTTGACTTACAAGAATCACCATCTAAATCACGTTTTCACGTCTCGGACCCTAAAGCAATTCGATGTAAAACGACATTCCTGACAACTTTTCAGTTTTGCCCGAGACCTGGAAACGAGCCGAAAAGGACTAAAACAGCACCGCAAACATTTTTCGAACAATATACAACGCGGACACACAAAAATAATTAAATTTTGTTTTAATTATCAGTATTTATTTAATAAAAATATTAAATAAATTAATCGTCATTTTTAATTAAAAGCGTTGAGGATAACGCGAATACTCGAGTTAAAATCCATTTTTATTACGGACAAGGCGAAACCGGTTCACTAAATGAATAATATATATTTTATTAAATGTTATAAAATATTTATGAAACATTATCAAGTAAATACTCATTTTTATCAGAAAAATGATTCGGAAAACAATGGCGCAAGTTTCAAGAGTTGAATCGTATTTCCGTTAAGTCGCTCAAATGAGTCCCGAACCGTTTTTACCAAAACTATGAAAAAGAAATTACACTTTGGACCCTAACTATTAGCAATTATCACTTTTGATTAGTTTTAATATATATATTAAAATTTTATTTATTATTTCATTATATACAAAATAATTACACACACTCTTCAAGTTTCTCTCTCTCTCTCATACTTTCGGCCACCGGCGGCCTGCGCTAGCCGCCGTATCGCGCCCAAGCCGGAAAACTTTTCCAGCGGGATTTTTCCGGCGAGCTCCCAAAAAATGCTCCACTCCTTCCGATCTATCCATTCATCATCTCCAGCGCCTCCACCACCCACGCGGCCTCCACTACTATTATTGTCATCATCATCCGCACGCCATCATCACCTCACTCGCCGCCACCCCACTGTCACCACAACACCACCCCCGCTGCCATATCTCCACCCTCTTATAACCATCATCTCCAGCCGCCGCTGCTACACCACAAAACCACCACCTCCACCCCGCTGCCACCATTGTACAACCACACCAAAGAGGTGCGGTTAGTTTTCTCGAGCACCCCAAAAAGGGTGCGTTGGTTTTACAGTTCACCAACGAAGGTGCGTCTGGTCCGGGTTTAAAGAAGCACTAGGGGTGCGTTTTGGTTGTACTAGCCACGAAAAAGGGGCGTTCGAGCGGGGTTATAAAAACAAAAGGGGTGCTTGTTTGTTCGGTGCGAATAGGGTGCGTTGGTTTGGGTTTCGCAGCCAACTAGGGTGCGTTGAGTTGGTTGGTGAAACCGCGCACAAGGGTGCGTTTGGTGTTATTAACACCCGACGAGGGTGCTTTTGGGTCGGGATAACAGCCGGGGGGTATGAGTTGGGTGGGTTTATATCACCGAAGAGGATGCGTGGGGTTATGTGTGATAGGGTGGGTGTGGGGTCGCGGATAAGTATATTAACAGCAGGGGGGGGGGTTGTTAGTTGGGGTTGCACTAGGCCACGGGGCGAGGGGGAGTTGGTTTGTGTTGGCTGTCAAACAACGGGACAGCCGGGGGCGGAGGGGTTGTCGCGTTGGGTTGTGGGTTCACAGCCACGGGGGATGTGTCGGGTTGTTGTGGTTCACAGCCGGGTGCGTTTGGGGTTTATAGCAGTTAGGGGTGTTTGTTTTCGGGGTTGGCAGCCTAAGGGGTGTTTGTTTTGAGCTGTCACCGCACAAGGGGGCGTTTGGTTGGGCAGCCGCCACCCTGAGGGGGGTTTGGTGGGCTGCCGCCACTATAGGGTGCGCCGGGTTTAATAGTGAAACCCCGGAGGGTATGTTTGGTTTATGGCAGCCGCACCGAGGGTGCGTTTGTGTGACCTTAATATCGAATTAGGGTGCGTTTGGTTATTAAAATGGATTAGGGTGTGTTTGGTATAGTTACAGCCAAACGGGGGTGTTTGGTTCGGATTAAGCATAACTAGAGCGCGTTTGTTTCGCGGGTCAGTCGACTAGGGTGCGTTGGGTGTATAGCAATTAGGGGTGTTGTTTGTGTTTGATACCAGAGTAGGCGCGTTGATCAACGAGGAACAACGATGTTTGCTTGGTTTATATTATCAAAACGACAAACGAAAATAACTTAAGTTTTAATAAATATTAAAACTGGATAACTATTATTTGGTGGTTTTTTTTTAAATGGTTAAATAAATATAACATTTATTAAGTGAGTTAAGATGAATTAACAATAAATATATATTAAAATTTTATGAATATAAAATTTTAACGAGATTTAATAATTTATAATCGGGAAACAAAGGGGCGGTTAAGGGTTTATATAAATACAATATTTATTAGTTTGTGAGTTTCGATATAACAAGTGAATTATATATGTATATCTGATAAAACGCGGGAGTCGGAAAAAAAATGGAAACTGTGAATACTTGCAACATTTATTATTATAAATAGAAGCGTTATGTGCATTTGAAAATTGAAAAAAAGAATGATTTCAATATATATTGAAATAATGGAAAACGTTTTAGAGTTTTAGAAATGAAAACGATATATATACGGATTCATGGGAAAGTGTACAGAACTTTTATTTTTGTAATGTTTTACAAAAAGTTTCATATTATGTTATAAACGATAAAGAGATAAAGTTATATTTTGAAAGATATTAAATACTCAAACTATACAATAACCTGACAACGGACGAAAATTATATTTTTACATTAAGATGACTGTTTTAGATACGACTTGTCAAAGAAACGAAACATAATTTATAAAATATTAATTTATATTTTATAATGGTTACGAACGGGTACAAACATGGGTTGTTTAATTTATAAACCTTAGACAAATTGTCTTTTTTATTCAAAGTTAGTTACAATTGAGATTGCTTTTTTGTTGTCGAAATCATCGGTTTAATTTACTTATTCAACTCAATTTTATATAATACTTGCAAATTATTATATACTTTACATAAATCTTCGGGTTGATCGTTTTTATGATATAATTCACGGTAAGAATTATATAAGAGTTATTTTTCATATGTAATATATAAAGTATATATATACTACACACTTTGAGAATATTCTAAATTTATTTATTTAACCAACCACCAAACCATTTCAAAGATTAAATCTAAATCTTTTATCAACGTTTTTTTATGTCGCGGTTGACCTAACATTCATCGGGAAACCCAAACATATTATCCTAGGCTAGTGGGACTTAGCCGTTAAGTTAAGCTGCATCTTCTCGGTCAGGCAGCTTCGTCTTCCATTCGTATTGTGCATATTAGATGCCTACCTATCAATCGTTTTCTTCCACATTCAAGGTGTCGTTCATAGCCCCACATTTTTACATACTTTTGTTTTTAAAGTATTGTGGGGTGAAAAAACATGCAATGTTTTACAACTGAACACAAGTGGTTAAGTTTCATATTATGATTACATGTTGCCTAAGTAGCGATAACCCAATCTGAGCCCATTATCATGAACTGTTAATTACGAGCGCGAATGTTATAAATAAATCTATTTGGTTTTGACAACCCTCGTTCGGTGTGATTAGCTATCACCAGTGTGAAACGAACACGTTTTTTATACCATGTCGAACTATAGGTGTTGCGGGTCTTTGAATAAAGTGACAATACATATTTGAAACATTTTGGTGACATTAAATTGGTCATGCATTCATTAAAAATCTTTGGAATAGGATTGGTACTTTTGGTGACATAAAAATGTGTCGTGCATTCTTTATAAATCTATAGGATTTTTACATGATACTGTGATGATACAATGGACAAATACATTCATTTGAAACTTACATTCATATTTCAACTAACCTATGAACTCACCAACTTTATGTTGACCGTTTTAAGCATGTTTTTCTCAGGTGATATAGATAATTGGCTTACTTGAAGTGCATTGGAGTCTAAATTGACAAGATATCATACTTGGATTTCTACAAATGATCAAATCTCGTTGTGTCACTTTCAAGCTTTTCATTGTGATGCAATTATGGGACAACTATTATTTTGATTTCAGAAAATCAACGAGATTGTTTTACAAACGACACATTTAGAGGTCGTTCTCTTGTATCTAGCGCTGTGTATTATGAAGTAGCACCCCAAGTGGTATTCCGCTGCGTTGTTAAAATTTTGGGGGTGTTACAATAATCATGGTTGGAGGAAGTACGGTGAAAGAGATGACAACGAACTTTAGAAAACTTGATAAGTTTGAGGGGCACGACTTTAGGCGATGGCAGAAGTAGATGCATTTCTAATTGATGACTTTGAAGGTGGTTTATGTGTTGACTACACCGATGCCGGAAGTGATGGAGGATGATACAGTGGAAGCAATAAGGATAAGAGCAAAGTGAGAGAATGATAACTACATATGCAGAGGACACATATTGAATGGTACGTCTGACCCTCTCTTTGATATATATCCGAATGTTGAATCGGCTAAGGAGTTGTGGGATTCACTCGAATCCAAGTACATGGTAGAGGATGCTTCTAGTAAGAAGTTCCTTGTGAGTAATTTTAATAATTACAAGATGGTCGATTCTAGACCTTCGTTCTCAGACATTGTGAGTTAAACAATGGTCACTAAGGATATTATTTTTCTTCATAGCTTTATACTATATTGTATTACACGGAGACCGTTATAATTTTTGTTTACATGAAATTATGTATGAATCTAAGTATTACAAGTCCTGTATGGGCGGGACTTGTAATAGGAAGATTGATATGATAATCGCTATGCTGATTCGTTCATAGAGATCTTTATCTTATTTTACTCTAACCGAGTACTCATTAACGATCTCGAACACTATGTGATTTCCCTGATAGTTTTACTTCCCGCCTCCGAAGACGAGTTTTAAATCACTCGTCCCATACTCATTAGAGCACATGCATCGTCATGTCATCTATTACCTTGAAAGTTATTTGGGTACGCGTATTGCATCGGGAATTATTAAGTAGGATGATTTATAATATGTTTATTTGGAAGGATTGGGACGCCTTTTCAGTTAAATAAATAAATTATAAATCATCGAACCATAAGTTTATCAATTGATTATTTACATAAATTAGGACGCTTCTTTATGCAAATAATGAATTATAAATGAGTGGGCTTAATGGTATCCGATATAACACGAGTATGAACCTAAATTCGAAAATCGCCAGAATCTGTTAAAAAGGGGTCTAGAAACACAATCGTGTTCTATCACTCGGCAGAATCTTAAGGCCATTACTTGGGACTACCTTATCACATTCTTAAGTTATTACATTTGCCGTTGCTAATCCTCGCAATCATGAACTGTTCGTGGAACTAACAGACTTGTTACACACTTGAACTAATTGAGCTGATTCATCGAACTAACGACTGAGTACCATAATCCGCCGTCTATCGCATAAGCTCTCTCGCTAGCTCCTCTCATTTATTGAACTTTATTCTGGGGATATTGTTTCTCTGAGGGTCCTCACTCTCTGCATCCCATCACCATTTGTCATAGTTATTGTCGTTATGGTTGCTGTTGTTGGGTCCTGGAGTGGTCCCAGATTGTACAAACTTTATCAACTAAGTGATGAAACCACCTTAAACAAGATAAGCAAATGTCGATATAGTATACAGTTGAATTACTCATTGCAGACAAATGGTACACCAATTTAAGTCATGATACTAATTAAGTACTGCCAAGTAGGTTGGGTACTTACATCCATAAGCCATGTTGATGTGGATAATCGAACATTACAGATAGTAGAAACGAGACTCCGTCCTCGGACATTTAGAAACTTATACATACATACTCACGCGACTACACCTTCTTCTTGAGGTTTTCACTATAATGAGACTTTCCATATAACGCGGTTATACCAGGCATATGATCTGTAATGATATATTTTGAGATACCCATTTTGATGGTTTATTATTCCTGGACAAACCTTTTACATTTTGTTATTATCAAAATGTTGAGAGGTCAAAAAATATAAATAACATTTTTAGACATTATTTGTATTAACAAACTGGTTCATTTAGCCGTATATCCACATCGTCGTATAGCTGACTGGTAGTATAATCCATCTTTTCATCTTCATCACCTTCAGCTTTATCTTTAATCTTTGTTTCATCTTCATTATCAGTATCATTGGACAGGGTTTTAACAAACTTGTCCCCCTCTTCTTCTTCTTCATCATCTCCTATCTCTTCTTTATTTTCTTTTTGATCAGACTCGGAACCCGATTCATTCTCATCAGTTTCATGCTCGAAATTTGATCCTTTTTCACTGTCAGATTGGGTATTGTCATCACCACTGTCTCTTTCTTGATCACTTCCCCAAGATTCATCTTCACTTTCAGTTGATTCTTCTTCAGTCACATCAGGAACCCCTGGTTTAACACCAGTTCCTTTATTTATGACAGAAGGTTTGATTTTGGTAGCACTTGGAGTAGTTTTGGTAACAATAAGTCCCTCAAACTCTTCCTTCGAACTTCTTAAAATTGAGCATCTTTAGTTAAAGCCAATTCAGAGAGCATCTCAATTCTTTTTCCTTGAGTAACATCTACTTTTTCCTTCCTTTTAGACATTGTCTTTACAGGAGTATCTCTCAGAACCACTCCTGTAGACTGTTTCCTTGTAGTCTTCTTGGTAGAAACCTTTTTCTTTGCAAATTTAGGTTCTTCATCCACAGGGACTAGATTTAGATTAAGGTCCTTCTTAGATGGAGAAGCTTTCTTGAATTTCCTTGCAATCTTGGGATGTAGCTTATCTTCTCTTGCTTTTTGTAGGCTCTGTTATCAATCTGGTAAATGAAATCTTCCCAAAGTAGTTCAACATAGTCTACATTCTTCTGATGGTACATACCCCAAAGGATTTGTGCTCTGGAGAGACGAAGCTTATCAAGACCAGTTGTCTTTCCAAATAGACTTCTATTGATGAGAGCAGCAAAAGTTCTCCAAGGTTGATGCATCTGATCAACAACAACATCATTGAGTGAATTGTATGTCTAAGTTCTCTTAGGAAAGTCACAATATCTTCATCAGTAGGAAGTGCATCAAAGTCTTAACCCTGTACTCTAGGGCAGATCTTAAAGATATCTCTAAAGATTTCCAAAGTGAGTTAGAATCTCTTCCTTTTGTCCATTTTGAATTTGTAGAAAGTGTCATGCTTGTAAACAGAATCCCAGAGTTGGTACATGTACACTTCTGGAACATCTGCAGTGATGAGAAATGCATAGTAGCATGGAGTGAGAGCAGGAGCATCCAGAACAACTTGAAATGTGGGTTCTCTTTGGATCTTTCCAGGATTGAGTCTTTCGTTGCATTTCCTAATCTCAAGTCTTTTCTCTTTAGGAACAAGTTCAAGATCAAGTTTGGCTTGTTGAGCAGTAATAGAAGACATGATTCTGCTAAGATTTGTCACATACAGTTCATATACAATCAAATATATATCACTGAAAGACAATCTTGATCATGACGCATGATTATAGATACAAGACTGATTTACACTAGGAATTATGCACACAGTTACAAGGCAAAATATTGACACACATGAGACCAGGAGAAACACATAATCATACAACACACTAACTACAGGTAATCTATAGTAACCCTAGTGTATAGTTTGCCTTTGTAAATGTGTGTAAATCGCCTATAGTAACCCTAGTGTATAATTCACCTATGTATACATGTATAGTTCGCTTGTGTTAATCCAAGCGTATAGTTCGCCTATGTAACCATGTATTATCCGCCTGTATTAACCCACGTGTATAGTTCGCCTATGAGAAGACGTATAGTTCGCCCATACGAACTTTACACCAACATTTTGCACTTTTCAAGCATCAATATTCATCATAACATGATCATATAGCATCTAGGAAACATTTTTAACACATTTAATCCATGAATTAACCTTAAAAATATTTCCTTTTGACTTCTTCGACACATATGAACATGAAAACCCAAGTTCTTTAAGATTTTAACATATTAGCATGTTTAAGAACACTCAAATACACACAAACAATCATTATAGCAGTTCTAAACCCAAACCCATGAACTTTTACAAGTTCTTGACCATTTTCTATTAGTTCGACATCAAGAATCAATCAAAACGTATGAATACGTTATCCCCATTAAAAACTATTATAGGTACAACATCTAGACCCTTAAAGGACTAAAACCCCTCAATCAATTTAATATTCATCCAATTTTTAAGGTGACGAAAGTTAGGTCGTATTTAGGGTTTTACGAGCATAATTCCAAGATAAGGTCTGATATATGGAAGTTTTAACATTAAAACAAGTGTACCTTTAGATTAAAACGAAGATTGAACAAGTTTTTGAAGGTTTAAAAATTCAACAATGGAGGTGTAAGGTTTTTGTGTGGGTGACAAGTGAAAAGAGACGGCAAGGAGGTGTTTATGTTTAAATCTTTTAAGGTTTTGGCATAAATGCCCCCTAAGGTTTACTAGAGCTTCCATTTTCCTAATAAACTTTACGTAAGGTTTAATTATGTTTTCCAAATGGCAAAACTAATCCCTAAGGTTTATTTATCAAGAATGAGTCTCACATTTTATCATAATACCCTTTAAAGAATTAAACATATAACAGAAAAAGCCCAATTGAATTAAAATTAATTAACTCCCCTTTAAATATGTATCCGATATGTTTAAAATCTTTTCCGATTATCACATGATTGATTATGAAGAAGATATTTAACATTTTCTCCCCCTCAAACAATGATCCATTTTCTATTTAAAGAGTTGTTTGAGTGGTCATATGTCTTTCAAAATGATTTATCTGATGAATTTCTGATTTGAAAATTTTAATTCTGAAAATCAACACCCAAGAAATAAGATTTCTCTTATTTTAATCACATAAGTGCGCTGACACATACACTTAGGGAATATAGGAAGCACGGGTTGTGATGCAAAGTAATCACAAGCCTTTGAATGAATATGAAGTAATTCATTCCCGAGAAGAATAAATTTCCCGTTGTGAGGTCAAGTTTTCTTTTTGAAATACTTGCCTTTAAGATGATGACCGGGTTGCTATCCGAAATAATAGCAAGCCATTTTTGACATGTTTTAAAAGCTTTTGAACTTCTTCTCGAACTTCATTTACAGCCTCGTATCATTATTCAATGACATTTCTAAGGCCGTAACTGTTATCGGTTTTCAGAAGACATGCCAGAGATACATATTTTTATATAATTTTTTTAATTTTTAATTTTCTTTTTGAAAAATTTATATAAAAGAAAAATATTTTTGTATTTTTATGTTTTCTTATGTACATATAATATAGGATATACCGCGAGTAACCACCTTTACTCGTCATCTTCCTCTGTCAGACGTTTTAGCGTTTTCGAAGACATGCTTCTCATACCTAGCTTCTCAATCAAGAAATTAAATCTTTCACTAGGCAAGGGTTTTGTAAAGATGTTAGCCAGTTGATATTCAGTCCGAACAAAGTAGAGTTCCACTATTCCATTATCCACCTGCTCCTTTATAAAATGGTATCGTACATCAATGTGCTTGGCTTTTGAGTGTTGTACGTTGTTGCAGCATAGAGCAATCGCACTTTTGTTGTCGTAGTACAGAGGAATCTTATTGAATTGAAAACCATAATCTGTTAGCTGTGAACGCATCTATAGGATTTGAGCATAACACCC
This sequence comes from Tanacetum coccineum, assembly GCA_026074375.1. NCBI lineage: Eukaryota > Viridiplantae > Streptophyta > Magnoliopsida > Asterales > Asteraceae > Tanacetum > Tanacetum coccineum. The sequence goes on from BQNB010129390.1 coordinate 10,837, forward strand.
AGATAAGGCAATATATTCTGCCTCTGTACTCGATATCGCAATGCTCTTTCACTTCTTGGAAGACCAGCTAACAAGTTTATCACCTAAGAATTGAGCGCATCCTGATGTACTGCGTCTAGTATCCTAACACCCCGCGTGGTTTGCATTTGCATATGCTGTTAGAGACATACCGGTATCTTTCAAGTACCAGAGACCCATGTTAATGGTTCCCTTTAGGTATCGAAAGATCTGTTTAACCGCATTTAAGTGCTTTTCGGTAGGCTTGGCCTGATACCCGGCATATAAGTAGACAACATAAATAAGGTCGGGTCTACTGGATGTCAGAAACATGAGGGATCCAATCATGCCATGGTATAGTGTAGCATCAAATGGTTTCTCCTGTATATCTTCATCCAGTTTACTCTTTTCTACCATAGGTGTGTCTGCAGAATCACTAGTTAGCATACCATATTTTTTAATACTTTCATAAGCATATTTTGACTAGTTTAGGAAGATGCCTCTAGGACTTTGAGAAATTTGTAATCCTAAAAAGAATGAGATCTGCCCATCATCGACATCTTGAACTTAGTGGTCATCAGATTAGCAAACTCATTACACATAGCAGTATTAGTGGATGCAAATATTATATCGTCAACATAAATTTGTACCGGTAATAAGTCGTTTCCTGCTTTCTGTGTAAAGAGTGTTGGATCCACTGCACCATTAAAGAAATGTTGTGAAATGAGGAAACTTGATAGCATGTCGTACCATGCACGTGTTGCTTGTTTGAGACCGTAGAGAGCCTTTTTAAGTTTGTACACATGCGATGGGTTGTCCAGATCAACAAATCCTTCTGTTTGAGAAACGTAGACCTCTTCTTTAAGCTCGCCATTTAAGAATGCTGTTTTGACGTCCATTTGGGAAATCGTCATATTCTTGTTGGTTGCATTTGCTACAAAATTACGGATGGCCTCTACTCTTGCAACCGCTGCAAATGATTCCTCGAAATCTATACCCTCCTCTTGCTTGAATCCCTGAGCAACTAGTCTTGCCTTATTCTTTAGTACCCCACCAAATTCATCCATCTTGACCTTATAAATCCATTTGAGTTTGATCAACATGACTTTATTTAGACACGGCACCAATTCCTAAATTTGTAGCCTTTTAAATTCATAAATTTCTTCTTGCATTGCATCGATCCATGATGGTTTGGTCATTGCTTGTTTGAAGTTATTTGGTTCTACAGAAGTTAGGAAGGCATCAAAATAACACCACATGGCGTCAGTTTGGAGTTGCTTTCTCGTATAGAGAGAGCGACAAGGATCGTTGATTATGTTTGCCATAGGATGATCCTTAGTCCATCTACCAAGGTGTTTAAATGGAGTGTGGCTTTGTCTCACATTCGATGATGATCCTTGAGAAGTCGAGTCTTCATGAAGTGGATCATCATGAAAATTTGGTGTTTTTGGTGATTCTTCAAAACCTTGAGAAATGTTTGGAGAATGTTATTGTTCTTGTGTTGATGGAATACTTGTTGATGGAGCATCCTGGTCAATGGAAGTTGACAAAAGAGAATCGGCTAAAACCACAGCTCTCGGAGCAGCAGCTTCTTGAACTGGAGAAATAACAATTGATGGAGGATTGAAGTATTCATCGAACATAGGTTGAAACAAGCGATCCCAATCATCTCTTTTTGGTGGAATACAAGGTTGTTGAAAAACAGGGTTAGAAATGAGTCCTGAACTGGATGTAGCAGGAGTCATATAATGAAGCTCGGGTCCTAAACTGAATTGTTCAGAAGCCATTGTTGTCAGCTCATCGAATGTCACATGAATTGTTTCTATAATTTTTTGGGTTCTTTTGTTGTAGATTCTGAACACTTTCTTTGTGGGCACGTAACCAACGAAAATACCAATGTTAGCTTTTGCATCTAATTTACCCAGATCACCATTGTCATTGGTAGGATAACAGAGTGAACCAAAGACATGAAAGAATGATAAATCCAGTTTCTTATCTTGCATAAGCTCATATGGAGTTTTGTTGTATCGAAGGCGGATTAAAGAACGGTTTTGTGTATAACAGGCTGTATTGATTGCTTTGGCCCATAAAAATAATGGAGCTTCAGAAAATATTAACATTGTACGAGCAGCTTCTACAAGAGTTTGGTTTCGCCTGATGGGATTAAAAGTCTTCTTGATGCTGTTTGGATTACTGCTGCTTATGTTGTATTAATGCTGCTCAGCTAGAGTTAGTATTGCTCAGAGACTTCAAAGAAAATATGCTAAGTAGTTACTACTGCTATTACAAAGTTAAGACTGCTCTGATAAAGTTAATGTTGCTAGTGAAAGTTACTACTGCTAGTACAAAGACTTCTTGAAGTTAATGCTGCTGAAGAGTTACTGTTCAAGAAAATATTCTAAGTAGTTAGTACTGCTAGTACAAAGTTACTACTGTTAGTGTAAGTTAGTATTGTTTGTTAGTACTGCTTACTTGATATGTATTAGTTATTTATAGAAAAGATTTTATATACTTAGGAAAGTATTGTAAGCCGAGTAGGACTCCTTGGTGTATAAAAGGAGGTCCTAGGGCATAGAGTTTGATGTACCAAAACCAGAAATCAATCTTAGACGTATAATTCGTAGCTTGAAGGTCTTTGTAACCCTAATACTTTAAGAGTATTCGTATTATTATTAATAATATTGGAGCTTATTTATTGAATTGTATGTTCTTTGAATTACTGTTTCATTGATAATTCTGCTTAATATTAAAGATGAGATTCCGCATAATCTTTAATACATTCAAACACAGTTTCTACTATAGTTGTGTTAGATTTATCTAATATAACTAAACCTTAAACAAGCATAAGGAATTCAATTTATTAAAGTGGGATCAACAAGTGGTATCAGAGCTTGTTGAAAAGCTGTGAATAAGCAGAATCTGTTTTTGCTAAAAGATATGGATCAAGATTCTGCACACATGGTGGCTACATCCAAAGTTCCCATGCTCAAACCTGGTGAGTATGAGATATGGAGGATGAGGATTGAATAATATATCCAGATGATAGACTATGCACTGTAGGAAGTCATAGAGAATGGTGCAACCTTGCTAAAAACAAAAATTGTGGAAGGAGTTATGACAGAGCTGCCTATTACATCTGCTGAAGAAAAGGCTTAGAGAAGATTAGAGGTGAAAGCTAGTTTGTTCTTTTATGAAGGGTCATTCCCTACTATGAACAGCAGTTATTTTTTAACTCTATTTTGGTGTAAGAGAGTTGCTGGGGGTAATGGAACTGTTAAAAAGAGATTTTGTGGGAATGCAGCTACAAGAAAGACTCAAAGGAATCTCTTAAAGTAGCAATATGAAAACTTTACTGCTCCAAGCTCAGAGATGCTTGATCAAACTTTTGATAGGATTCAAAATCTTATGAGTCAGTTAGAGCTTTTAGATGAAAAGCTTTCACAAGAAGATGTCAATCAAAAGTTATTAAGAAGTTTATCACCTGAGTAGAACACACATGTTGTTATATGGAGAAATAAAGTTGGTTTGGATACAATGAGCATGGATGATCTCTACAACAACCTCAAGGTGTATGAAACAGAAGTTAAAGGGATGTGTAGTTTAAGTTCAAGCACACAGAACATGGCTTTTGTGTCCTCTTCAAATAACAACACTAGCAACACTAATGAAGCAGTTAATACTGCTCATGGAGTTTCTACTGCTGGCACTCAAGTTAATGCTGCTAACTCTACAAATATTGATAACTTGAGTGATGATGTTATTTGGGCATTCTTTTCTATCCAACCAAATAGTCCTCAACTTGTAAATGAGTACTTGCAACAAATTCATCCAGATGACATAGAAGATATGGATTTAAGATGGAAAATAGCCATGTTGACTATGAGGGCAGGAAGGTTTTTGAAGAATACAGAAAGAAAGCTTACTATTAATGGCAATGAGACTATTGGTTTTGATAAGTCCAAAGTGGAGTGCTATAACTGCCACAAGAGGAGACATTTTACTAGGGAGTGCAGAGCTCCAAGAAATCAAGACAATAATAACAATGAAAGCTCAAGAAGGATTGTGCCTGTGGAAACATCTACTTCCATAGCTTTGGTGTCATGTGATAGTCTTGGTAGATATGACTAGAGTGATCAAGCAGAGGAAGGGCCTAATTATGCACTTATGGCTTTCTCATCTTTAAGTCCTGACTCAGAGGTATCCAATGATTCTATTTGTTCAAAATCTTGTTTGGAAACTATTGAACTTCTTAAATCTCAAAATGATCAACTATTAAAAGATTTAAAGAAATCTGAGTTAATGGTTTTAGGTTATAAGACAGGTTTAGAGTTCGTGGAAAAAAAACTTAAAGTTTATAAAGCAAATGAGTCTATTTATTTACAAGATATTAAGGGCTTAAAATTTGAAATTCATATAGGAGAAATAACTATTAGAGAGCTTAGGAAGAAGCTTGAATTAGTTTAAAAAGAAAAAGATGGCATTCAACTTAATGTAGATAAATTTGAACATGCATCTAAAAGTTTAAACAAGCTCATAGAGTGTTAGATAGTTGACAATTGCAAGAAGGGCTTAGGGTATGAAAATTATAATATAGTTCCACCTCCCTATACAGGAAATTCTATGCCTCCAACACGTGACTTGCCTTTTACTGGTTTAGATGAGTTTGTTAATAAGCTTGTAGTTGAGAACTGTAAAGCTATGTCTAGTGAAGAAGAGCCTAAGGTAGTTAGGAAGTGTGATGATGCCCCAATTATTAAAGACTGGGTGTCAGATGATGAGGAAGAGGATGTGTCTCAGCCTAAAATTAAAAAGGAAACAGTTAGGCCTAGTATTGTTAAGAAAGAGTTTGTCAAATCTAAACAACAAGAAAAAACTACTAGGAAAACTATTAAACAAGTTGAGCAACATAGGCAAAACACTCACAGTCCAAGAGGCAATCAAAGAAATTGGAACAATATGATGTCTCAAAAACTAGGAAGCAATTTTGAGATTTTTAATAAGGCATATTATGTGTATAGAAGCTTTGATCATTTGCAGGTTGATTGCAATTATCATCAAAAACAGTTTTAAAATCAAAGAATGGTAAAACCTATTTGGAACAATGCTCAAATGGTGAATCATCAAAACTTTGCTAAAAAGACTCACCCCTGTGCCAAAAAGAACATGGTTCCAAGAGCAGTATTAATGAAGTCTGGCTTAGTATCAATTAATACTGCTAGACAAAATATTTCTAAAACAGCAGTATTGGTTAATACTACTAGACAAATTAATATTGCTCACTCAAAAACAACAGTGAAGGCTGCTAGACCAATGTTATATCTTTTTAAAATAGCACATTCAACTGTTAAGAGGCCCCTTCATAAAAACACAGCATTTAAAAATAGTAATATTAATCAAAGGGTTTATACTGTTAGAGGTAAAAAAATTAATATTGCTAGGCCAAAAGCAGTAGTTAATGCTGTTAAGGGAAATAATTTTAATGCTGTTAAGGCCTCAGCTTGTTGGGTTTGGAAACCAAAGCATAAAGTTTTAGACCATGTTTCTAAACACAACAGTGCATCAATCACCCTAAAAAAGTTTGATTATATTGATGCACAAGGCAGATCCAAGTCAGTGATGGCTTGGGTCCCCAAAAGAAACTGATTTTCTTACCTAATGTGCAGGGCAATCCACAAATGGATTTAAAGGATCAAGGAGTGATTGATAGTGGATGCTCAAGGCACATGACAGGGAACATGTCCTATCTTACAGACTATGAAGAGATAGATGGAGGATATGTTGCTTTTGGAGGGAACCTCAAAGGAGGGAAAATCACAGGAAAAGGTACCATTAAAACTGGTAATCTAGATTTTAAAAATGTGTATTTTGTGAGAGAGTTAAAGTTTAATCTCTTTAGTGTCTCACAAATGTGTGATAAAAAGAATAGTGTTCTTTTTAATGACACTGAATGTATTGTTTTATCTCTAAACTTTAAGTTAATTGATGAAAGTTAAGTTTTACTTAGAGTTCCTAGAAAGAACAATATGTATAGTATTGATTTAAAGAACATAGTTAACTTGCCTTTTTGCAAAAGCCACATCTGATGAATCTAAACTTTGGCATAGAAGGTTAGGTCACTTAAATTTTAAAACCATGAATAAATTGGTTAAAGGAAATCTTGTAAGAGGTTTACCTTCTAAACTTTTTGAAAATGATCAAACCTGTGTTGCTTGTCTAAAGGGAAAGCAGCATAGAGCCTTTTGTAAGTCTAAAACAGAGAACTCAATCAGACTTCCTTTACATTTGTTGCATGTGGACTTGTTTGGTCTAACATTTATAAAAAGCCTTATGAAGAAAATGTATTGCCTAGTTGTCACAGATAATTATAGTAGGTTTACATGGGTTTTCTTTCTAGCTACTAAGGATGAGACTAGTGACATTCTTAAGTCCTTTATAACTGAGATAAAAATCTAGTAGATCACAAGGTTAAGGTGATTAGATGTGATAATGAAACTGAGTTCAAAAACAGAGAAATGAATCAGTTTTTGTAAGATGAAGGTATTTTTTTGAGAACAATTTAGGTGTAGCAAACTCCTCTAGAAAATGGAGTTGCTCAAAGGAGGAATAGGACTCTAATTGAGGTTGCTAAGACTATGCTAGTTGATTCTAAGTTGCCAACTACTTTTTGGGCAGAAGCAGTTAATACTGCTTGTTATGTGCAAAATAGAGTGTTAGTAGTTAAGCCTCATAACAAGACCCCATATGAACTTTTTCATGGTAGAACACCAACTTTAAGTTTTATGAGACCTTTTGGGTGTCTTGCTACCATTATCAATACCATAGATCACTTAGGCAAATTTGATGATAAGGCTGATAAAGGTTTCTTTGTTGGATACTCTTTGAATAGTAAAGCCTTTAAAGTATTCAATAGTAGAACAAGGATAGTGGAAGAAAACTTGCATATTAGGTTTAGTGAGAATACACCTAATGTTGTAGGTAGTAGACCAGATTGGCTATTTGATATTGATGCACTAACAAGAATAATGAATTATGAGCCAATTGTTGCAGGTACACAGTCTAATGGTTTTGCAGGTACAAAAGCAAGTGATAATGCAGGTCAAGCTAGAAAGGAGACAGAACCTATCAAAGATTACATTTTGCTACCATTATGGACTGCTGATCTACCATATTCCCAAGATCTAAAGAGTTCTCATGATGATGGATCCAAACCTTCAAGTGATGATGGAGAGAAGGTTGATGAAGATCCAAGAAATGAAAGTGGATGTAATGATCAAGAGAATGAAGATAATGTTAACAGCACTAACAATGTTAATATTGCTGGCACAAATAAGGTTAATGTTGTTGGTGGAAAAACAAGCATTAAACTTCCATTTGATCCAAATATGCCTGCTTTAGAAGATTATAGCATATTTGACATTTAAAGAGATGATGAAGATGATGGTGCAAAGGCTGACATGAACAATTTGGATAAAACAATCCAAGTCAGTCCTAATCCAACTACAAGAATTCATAAAGATCATCCTCTTGATCAAGTGATTGGAGATTTTCAATCAGCTACACAAACAAAGAATTCGAAGGAACATAGGTTTGTTAGTACTATTCAACAAAGAACAAACCATAAAGACCTTCAAAACTGCTTGTTTGCTTATTTTTTATCACAAGAAGAACCCAAAAAGGTAATTCATGCATTGAAGGATCCAAGCTAAATAGAGGCTATGTAGGAAGAGCTTCTACAATTCAAGTTATAAGAAGTTTGGACTTTAGTGGATTTACCAATTAGAAAAAGGGCTATAGGCTCTAAATGGATTTTCAAGAATAAAAAGGATGAAAGGGGAATTGTGATAAGAAATAAAGCAAGATTGGTTACTCAAGGGTACACATAGGAAGAAGGGATTGACTATGATGAAGTCTTTGCCCCTATTGCAAGAATTGAAGCAATTAGCCTATTTTTAGCTTATGCTTCATTTAAAATTTTTGTGGTGTATCAAATAGATGTAAAAAGTGCTTTTCTCTATGGGAAGATTGAAGAAGAGGTGTATATATGTCAACCACCAGGATTTGAAGATCTAGACTTTCCTGATAGAGTATACAAGGTTGAAAAAGCACTGTATGGACTACATCAAGATCCTAGAGCTTGGTATGAAACCTTGTCGACATATCTGTTGGACAATGAGTTTCAAAGACGGAAATTTGACAAGACCTTATTCATTAAAAGGCACAAAGGTTATATTTTGCTGGTCCAAGTTTATGTGGATGATATCATCTTTGGTTCAACAAAGAAGGAGCTATG
>BQNB010129391.1:0-16556 GCA_026074375.1 Tanacetum coccineum
ATAATGTACCTTGCAATAATGATATTATGATATTGATTTGACATGTTATTATATTTGCTTGACATATATGAAGATAGGATTGTCATAGATAGGTTGTGTGAGCTCATCTACTTTAGTTATGCAAGTTATATAATATATTGAGATATTGGCAAAGTAAGTAATGTAATAAAGCGAAAAATTTCCCTGAGAAAGGTGAGTTCATATATAACTGATAGATTATACATCATCTAACTTAATAGATGGATATTTACATTTATGAAAATTGTGGGTTGTTATAGTTCTCTAGGGGAATAGTTTGGGTATGCTCGAATCGTATGATTACTTAAGGTCTAGAGGTTGAAAGAAGATTATTTTTGTATTTTTATATTTTATAAAAGCAGATAATATCTCAGGTTTTGAAGGGGGTTTGTTTTAAACTAATTAAACTACTCCTAATTCTATTCTAATTACAAGAAAAGAAAAGGTTGAAGGAAAACTCTTATGGTTAAACAAATGTGTTTACCTAATCATGCACTACTCCCTAGTTTTCGTCTCTTGTTTTATTACCCGTCACCCTCGTAATGAAATATGTAAGTATTTAAATGATTAAACACCTAACTCAGAATCTGCCCAAATGGCAAGGTAGTATGAAGACTATTGCGTGGGTATCATATAACCTAGCCTCGTTTCTCTAGATGCCTATGCTAATGTAATATTTTATAACTAGTTTTCTAAAGCTTAACGCGCATATCATTAACAAGAATCAATAAAACAAAATAAACAACTAGGTTTCATGCAATCATAAGCAAACACAAATTAAATTTAGCCAAGCATGTTTATTGAAAGCGAAAAACAATTAATCAAATAATACATAGACATATTAAAAGATTAAAGAGATAAAGGAACTTCATTTTAATAAAACATGGACTAATGATGAGTACAATAGGGTTAGAAACCCTAAAAATTGCCTAATAACAACTGTTACTAAGTATAAAATCGCTCCTCAAATTTTATTACACCAAAAAACTATGAAGTACAAAAGATGAGGGTGAAATCCCTCACCCTAGGAAGGACACTTACAAGCTAAACATAGCAATCAACCAAAACACAAAAGAAGGATTACAAACCATCCTTAACTAACCCTTTATCCAAAAAAAATCGTTCCTCAAATTTTTCCACACAAAAAACAAAAACTAGGGTTTGTATATATAAGGATTTAGTCGCGATGGCGTCGCTTGTTAATTGCAACGCCGTCAACCAGTAGAATCTTCTTCGAACTTCTCTATGTCGACTACTCAGACCATAGTTTTAAAAAGCGCGCCTAGGCTCTAAGGCTCAAGCTCTAGGGATTTTTTCAGATCGAGGCTCCGCACATGCACAAGGCTCACAAAAAGCGCAGAGCCTTAGAATTTAAAGGCTTGAGCCTAGGCACGCCTAGGAAAGGTGACGGATTTTAAAACTTTCTTTTTGAATTTAACATTCATCGCCCTCATATGTTAATAATAGATTACCTAGAAACTATCTAGAAACTAAATAAGTCAATCAATTTGAGTGTTTGGTCATTCAATTCAAGTGTGTGCACATACAGACTCCTCCCTCTAATTTACGCATGAGATAACGTAATCTCGTCATGCCATGAATCTGATACATTGCTTGATATTTTTAGTTTAACTATTCAATTTTTTTAGATATATTAATTATTTAAGTGTTATTTAAGTCATCATTAATCTATAAATTTTTGCTTAAACTATTATAATTTACTTCAATCTAATGCGACTCATATTCATGAAGCCCGCGCCTTGATCTGCGCCTCGCCTCAAGGCTCCATAAGCCCTTTGCGCCTTAGTGCACCTTGAGCCTTTCAAAACACTGATTCAGACTTTGTCTCAAAAAGTTCAGACGCCGTCTCCATGCATTGTATGCCAATTCTGCATCATCTTTGTGTAGAGTTGCAATCTTGTCCCATTTCTTCCTAAATTGAGTCCAAGTCATGTGTATTTCCTCCAAATGCCTTCCAAATGCTAAAATAACAAAAAGAAACGATTAAGCATGATAAATGAGGATATTTGCATGATTTCGAGGGTTAAATGACCCCGAAAAAGTGTATAAAATGACATCTCATCAGCAATTGATTGATTTAACAATTAAACTTAAGATTAAGCTCCTAGATGTCTTCTTTGATCCATACATGGATTCTTGCATTTTGTATACTTTGTAAAGATTATTTTGGATACATAAACCTCCTTTTGATTGCACACCATTCTTGAAAAGGTAATTATTCAATAAAGAGTTTTGATATCAAATTGCCATATCTTATATTCATGAAAACAAGTATGACAATTCAATCATTTTTATATATTTAATGCTCGTAAATGAAGAAGTTTTAATCATAGTCAATTGATTAAGTATGAATAAAAACCCGTGTTATCAAATGTGCAATAATTATGTATACAATTTTATCCATATGAGTCCTCTCTTTAGAGAAACTCATCCTAAACCTCAATCTAACCGACTGGTGAAAGATCAATCAAGTTCCAAAAATGATTATATTTTATGGACAACATCTTAGCATTCATAGTTTTGAGTCATTCAGTAGATTCAAGACCTGACAATGCATCCCTTATGATTAGCATGTTCACCATGATCCTTCAACTCATATTCCTCAGCATTGATAAAAAAACATATCACTCTGATGCTTAAGGTATCCTTGTGGATCTATGGTTGTGAGTTACATCATTCTAAGGTTCAACATTTACATATTCGTCCTCGATATGACATTCGTTTGTGTGTTTAGAAGGTTGTGTATTTTGTTATTGTATTTCTTCTAGATCTACAGATGCCCCACTTACTTTTTGTAAGAAAAGACTATTATCCAAATACATAGCAATTTTGAGCAACAATAAATTATTCTCATTTGGGCCATACATAATACATGACAATTCTCGACTCTTGTTTGTTAATAATACGCTTCAAAAGATATTAACAATTTTAGAACCCTGATCAAGACATAATGGGATTCATCCCATCTTATTACTAGAATAATGTCTTAATTACCTTCTAAGTTAGAGTTATGTTGAGTATATACACGACATCTCAATTTTTCTAACCTTGATAGCTTTAGGAGGTAAATCAGTTAAAGTCATCAAGAATCAAAACAATATCAATAGAGTTTGATTTTCCTTGTTTGACATACCATACAACTGTCGTATTCTAAAAGGATCGATACTATGAGACAATCGCATAATTCATTAGATGAACTTATACTCTTTGGCTCACATATTTTCCAACTAAGTCAAACCAAGTGGCATCAATAGTTTCTTATCCGATTGCATGCTTTATATTATAAGTCTTTGATCAAGTCAATGACTTTATGTGTATGTCTGATAAGAAGACATAAACATTTAATTCTGACTATACGTTATAAGTCTTTGATCTAGTCAATGACTTCATGTGCATGTCTTAACAAGAAAACATAACAAGTTAATGTCTTACTTTAAGTTGTAAGTCTTTTAACATTTTAAGGACTTAATATACATGCGTCACAAGAAGACATAACAAATTAAACTAAAGTAAATATGAGCTCTGACTCTTGGCCTCGATAGTAATTTCTAGTTAAATCCTTACTTTATGTTTATGACTTTCAAGAAAACATAATCATGTAGCTTACCATTTTATCTTTGTTCTTAATAAGGAAACATACATTTTGTGTGTATGAGTCCTAGTAGAATATTAGTTTTCTTACTTTGCAGTTACGAAAAATCATTAGTCATATTGTTTTGTGTTGTACCTTGCACACAATTGAGATTTCTCCCACTTATGTAGGGCACATCACTATGCATAAAAAACACGAGGTTTGTTTGTTTGTATGGACAATATGGCAGTGTCACACATATAATATGAATTAAGTCAAGTTCAAATCATATCAGCATAACTAGTGTATATAGAACTCTTCCGATAATAAGGAATCATGCATAACTATCTTATAGATAACATAACAGGAAGCGACATCTCAAAGGCATTAAGTTATCAAAGATAATACACGATTATTCATGAAGATGTTTCACACTTTGGAAAGTAATTTATTATTTCAAGGAAAGCCATAAATAAAATGAGACTTCTATAAGGAAAAAACTCATAAGTCCCACTTAATTTGACAACATTGCAAGTATGTAATCTATTCTTAAAATGCATTTCTCCTACTAGATCAGACAACATTCTAAGTATTCCTTTACTAGTGAAAGTAGTTAGCACTTAATATTTCTATTTCTTAAACGTCTACACATTATTGCTAATATGATCCACATGGATTAGTCAGTAAGTACTTAGATATCCAAGGAAGAGTGTTCAAGTTCTATAGATGATGGACTAGCCATCTACGCTATTCATTAACTAGAAAAAATTGGCATGTGATTCCCCCTTAATTGACCTACTTTACCACAACGGTGTATAGCACATTTATTGGGTTAAAGGAAACAACTAGGTAAATAATGCTAGTTATTGCATTCACCACTTTTGCGGTGATATTTCCGTCTTTCAATCAAAACTCATAAAGTATCTTGATTACATCAAGATCTTGTCATTTGGTAACTATAGGAACGAGTTCTCTAGTTATCCAAGTGTCTTACACGATTCAAAAGATTTCAAAACTGAATAAGGGTATTGAAGTCTACTTGAAAAATAAGAAGTGCAAACTACTTAACCATGAAAGTTTGCTATGAGTTTGATTGGAATTAGGACAATTCCATCATTCCTATTATAGATTTCTCGCAAGGAAAAAGACAGGAATGTGTTTTTCTTTCTCTCAAGGAAAAGAGACAGGTTTTTCTTCTACAAGAAAAAAATAAAATCTTGTTTACGTTTCACGTTGCATTAATACATTAAAAGAACTTACAAAGTTCATTTTTTAATATTTTTGATAATCATTCCCTTTAAAATTAACTACCCACGTCTATATTAAACAAACAATTGATTTTTCAAAGGGTCTAAGATCCAACTTGAACTTCCATCACTTCAGCTGAGCTGCTAGAAATGGTGAACTCAAAAGGTAATCAACATGTGATAATTGCATCTGTGCAACTCTTAGTTTGAATGGGGCCCAAGGCACTATTATCTAGAATAATAATGTCAACATCAAGGCATTATTTTCCAGAACAATAATGTCAAGTTGCCATGTTTCGCCCTATATGTATGCCTCGGGTCAAAGGTCTGACCAACCATACTCGATTTAATTCGTCCAATACAAAATTTGTAATAATTGATCTCATTCTGACCATACGATTATTATTACCTTGGGTTGCAATTCACCTAGGACTGTCCTAGAGTAAACAATTGCAAGTGATCTCGTACTTGGATGGCAAAGATTATTGTAATAGGTATAAAGTTTTGATAAAACAAGTGTACCAAAAACGTGTACAAGGAAGCATGCATACAACCTCGTATCACAACTTTATAACATTTCATCTTGTTTCAATTTCTATGTATTGAAAAGTCCTTTTTATTATACATTCCACAAGTGATATGTAAAATTAAGGATAACATAATTTAGGTTATACAAAATTAGAGTATAAGCAAATTTTATCGCGGGAAAAGATTAATGATTAATAACTCGAACAAGGTAGGACAAGACCTTAAGCCTTGTCGCGAGAAATAATCAAACCATAGATGAACGCCCTCAAGGGTTTTTACGCCCAAGTAATTCCATCACTGATAAGATTGAAACATACTTTAATATTGTTAAATAAGTTGTCGTAAAATGTTGAACTTACATGTATAAAATATACTGGAGTATAAACTCCATTTTTAAGCATGAACATTTCTTTTATTTCACTCGTTCTTGGATGAACCCATAAAGTTTGATCTTTCATGATCATACTACACAAATTCTTCTTACAGATCGCACATATATTTTGGATTATTCTAAGTTTTCCAAAAAAAATTTAACCACAAGTTTTAAAACAAACATGCTAGATAGATTTCAAACAAAAGTTTTTTAATCCTAAAAATATTTAAATAAATAAGTTTCCAACAAGCCATAAAACGGGCAGTTTTAAAAGTAAAGACACAAATTTATATGTTTAAAATATAGAAATCCCAAAACAACAGAAGTAGTGAATGTGTGATGAAGACGCCATAACTTCAATCGACGCGCACCTAGTGACTCCTCAAAACTACACCACCTTTTCAGTAAATTCTTCACGCTTGATAATGACCCACAGTCATCATTGCTTGCTTGCGTGTTTTCCTTCTCACATTGACTTTTTACAATAAAGTTGCAAGTGTAAGTAACCTTTATAAATAAAAGTTATAAAGAGGGAACAACAAGCTATTAAATATAGATATCTTTATCGAATGACGAAACCTTAATGTCTCACATATACTTGAAATTGTTCTTCATCTTATGCCCTAGCTTTCTGTTGGAATTTAACAATCAAGTTAACCATTTAACTCATTCGAGTACGCAGCGGATAGATCTAGTCTAGTATAATCAATTAACATACATATACACACAATAAGGGACATGAAAAATAAACAGAAAACATACCCTTGTAGTCAACTGCAAGTAAACGAAACCGAGAACAAGAAACTAGTGACTAAGTGGTCACCTCTACGAGTGCTCACACAAACACGTCTAACAAGTACACCCGGATGCTAGTCCTACTTCACGTGTATCCTAAACATCAATTGTATACCTACTAACAACTGAAATCGATCACCAAAAGTCCCTAACCCTCCTGTACCGAAATTCAGATTGCTAGAAATAGAGTTGCACCAATTTCGGTGCTACAGTACCACCGAAAATCACCAAACAACCCTTAAACCCGTTTCTTTCAGTTGTCACACTTGAGAACCTATTAAACCGAACCTATGACCTTGCTGGAACAATTGTGGGAACAAGTCACACTCGAATAACCCTAAAAGGAATTACCGAAATTGAATGGCAAGTGAATAGGTGAACCGAAAATCAGATTATGAACCCTAAAAGGGTTTGCTTGCGTCTGATTTAAATGGAGAAGGAAGGAGAGGAGTTTTTGTGTTTTCTTGGATCTGTGTGTCGTTCAAAAGTGCCAGGGAATGGGGCTTTATATAGCCTACAAGTCCCTACTTATGATAAGATTAAAACTCTTCAAGTTTGAGTCTTATCACAATACCCTACTCCTTCTTATCTCCAAGAATGAACCTAGACACATTTCTAGATCCTTCTTTGGCCGGTTATTATGACAAGGGATCATAAGGATTTGTGTCTTAACATCTCATGTCCAAACGGTTTACATTTGAAAGCGTTTCGTGAAGCATCAAGCGTACTCTAAATGTTTTTCGTGTGTGCCCCCAATAGGCTCACACACTTCTAGTCGTGTTTGAGCTAATCCAACTCATACAATCCAACAGCTCCCACTTGGGAGTTGGAGTAGCAGACAACCCATACACTAACGACGGAAACGTCTAGCAACACTCACATTCGTTTTTAAAACTAGAAGTGTCTGAGATCAAGTTTCATAAACATTCTCAGTAGCATGGTTATTTTATCTCTTGCTATAATCATCCCTTTGTTCAAATACCGTTAAACCATGGATATGGATCCTAACTCATTCCATATAGTTTAACCATTTAGATTCTCGTTATAGAATTTAATTCAGATATACCAAATGTAATCAAGAATCATCTTGCATTACCCTTTGGGTTCGGCCAAACAATTATCTGATTAATTCTGGAGAGGCGCCAAGGTATTATTCTGCACATATCAAGTGGAGGAACAAATTCTTTGTTGAATACAAGTGTTGTGAATGCTGCTTCACATCACTTCCAATAATAGTCTTTATAACTACCATTTTCAGGACAAATCGGAAATGCGTCCGGGGGCGTTACTTCATAATACACAACGCTAGATACAAGAGAACGACTTCTAAGTGTGTCGTTTGAAAAGTAATCTCGTTGATTTTCTTGGAATTGATATAACGTTTGTCCCATAATTGGCATCATAATGAAAGCTAAAACAATACCACGAGAGGATTTATCATATCGAATGAAGTAGATTCCAATGCCACATTAATAAATCCGAGCATCAAATTCACCTGATAAAAACAAACTTAAAAACGTCAAACATAAAGTTTGTGAGTTCATAGGTTTTGTAAAATACAAATGTTAGAACCAAACTATCTGTAAAGTATGCGTGACCGTTTCAAAACCTGTATGTTCCCCAAAATGTATGTATGAATGTCATAATTCAAAGAGTTGCAAAATATGCATGACAATTTCAATCCCCAAATAGTCACAAAAATGTACGTATGAAAATTTGACCGCAATTGTCCAAAGTATGTATTGCCACTTTATTCAAGGCAACGTAAATGTTCAAGTGTGTATAAAACCATGATTACCATTACTCTAAGTTCATGAAACTGTGACGTAGACTTGTATGTATGCCACTTTATTCAAGGCACAGTAAGAGTGTACCCATCGTAGGTGTTCCCTCCAAGAACACCCGGGCATTTATGAAAATAATATGTACCCATCCTAGGTGTCCCCTCCAAGAACACCCGGGCATTTCTGAAAACATTCATGTGTATGCAATTGTTGGCCCTAAAGACTCAACCAATCGTGTTCCGACATGTTATAACGTTCGTTACCGGTGATAGCTAGTCATCCGAACGGGGATTGTCAATCCCGAATAGATCTATTTCATAACATTCGCGCTCACCCTCCAAGTGATTTACAGTTCAATAGCAACCTAAGTTTAATTCCGGTAATCAAAAAGTATAGTATGAGTTTACTCCAAAAATTAAACAATATTGTATCTCGCTCGCGAGATATTAAAGAAGTATGTAAACCAAACAATATCAACCACGTAAATGCATTTATAAACAAGCATGTTCTCACCCCAAAAATATATGTAAAACCTGTAAAACATGGGGCTATGAACTCACCTTGATGTTGCAGAATGATTGACAGATAGGCATCTAATATGCACAACACAACGGAAGACGAAACGGCTTGATCCGAGAAGTTGCCGTTTATCTTAACGGTTAAATCCCACTAGTTTAGGATAATGAATTTAGTTACCCAATGGATGATTACATCAACGCGACCCGTTGATAAAAGATTTAGGTTCCGAGTGGCAGTTTGGTTTGGTGGTTGGTTTGGTAAAATAACTCAAAAGTATATAATTCATATGGTGAATTATATAACAAAGTATGTAATATATTCCATATATATTACCTTGAAAGATAAACTATTATATAATTCATATGGTGAAGTATATAATAACGACCAGAAAATCAAAAGATTAATTTGAAGTTTAGCATACCTTGCAAGTATTATATAATAAGCGTGAGTAAATAATTAAACCAAATGGTTTGACACGTTTTCGGAGATCGCCAATTTATTAAATAAATAAGAGTTCTTGCATAAACGAAATCGTACGTTTTTAAAGTTACCAATTAAGTAACGGATGTTTTTCTAAAGTCCGACCAAAGGTATGACTTTAATTTTCTAGACCCGGATTTATATAATAACATTTTATAAACGGTATTTTTGTTTGTTGTCCGAGTTAATATGAAACTAAAATTCAAAACAACTAAAAATTATAACATAGTCCCATCTATAATCTCCTTCAAAGACGATAAGTGTTGTATCTAAAAATAATAAGTATATACATTTTTAGAAATTTCGCCATGACCCTTTTCGTTATGTGACGTTTCCCATTTTATTACAAAACTAAACGTTTTTCACTTTTAAATCAACAAATCTATGTTGCAAAATGCATTCGTGTTTCAATATTTATCTAGACAACATTTAAGTACTAAATGAAATAAATAAAGTCAAACAAAACCCCTTTTAAGGTTAAAGCGATGAACGAAACACCGCCCTTTGTGGGCTTTCAAAAACCACACCAAACACCCTTTGATTTGGTGTTTACCCATAAACCAAAAACGCACCATTCGTGCTCGCTTTATTTAGAGCTCCAAAACCAAATGCACCCGCTGTGGTGCTGATGAGACGAGCCAAACGCGCCCTATTTGCTAAAAATACCCGAGAACCAAACGCCCCTTGGTGATTTCTGCCCCAACCAAACGCACCCTTGGCTAATTACTACAACCAAACGCCCCTGTTGGCGCTAATAGGCCAACCAAACACTCCTGCTGTCCCCGAACATCCTTAATGGCTGCTTCGCTCGGCCCAAACGCACCCACATTGGCTTGCCACACAAGCAAATCAACCAAACGCCCCCTTTCGGGCTAAATTTTACGCAGAACATACACACCCTTTGTGGCGTGTTTTTCAGCCGTCAACCAAGACGAGAAAACAAGACAAGATTACACCCGAAACCAATTAACCCACGTAAGCCACAACCGACACCCTTGAGGGTGAGGCTGTGTGATAATAAACCAACCCGAACGCACCCGTTCTGACAACAATAAAAAATGCAACCTTCTTGGTGACAAACCCGACAACCAACACGCTCCACCTCTGATCGTGATTAAACTAACCAACGCCCTAATCTGTTATATAACATAAAAACAAACATCCCTAGTTGCTAGTTTTAATTAACCAACGACAACACCCTGTGGTAGTTAACCATAATAAAAAAAACAAACACCCCATAAGCTGCAACCGTATTAACCTACCAACATGCAATACAGGCCAAACGCATCCTCTGTGGTGCATCCATGGTGACGAAGATGAGAGATGGCATGGAGATGGCATGGAGATGATGAGGATTGTTGGATGATGATGGTGGCGGTGGTGGTCGGTGTGAAGCAAGATAGGATAATAAACAGAAAAAGAAAAGAACAAAGAGAAAACAGTAATAAGGAAAAAAAACATAGCAAGCGCCCGCCGCCCGAGACCCACACTATACACCAGGCGATTATCCCCCCCCCCTATGTCCTCATCCTGCCGCCTAGAAATGAGTACTGAGTTCATATGATTCGATTGGTGAAGTGAACAGATCAGCGTGGAGTCGTAGTGTTGCTTGTGACAAGCAGGAGTGTAGTGAGCAGAGGCAGCCGAGTGGTGTAAACTGCCGCTATACCGCAAGAGTGGTGGTGTCGCGAATCGGTATAGAACCGGTGGTGGGGAATCCGTAATTGTGTTAATCAACTCGGACAAGTCTGCCGGAAATTGTTATTCCGCCGCGGCGCGGCGATTTGAGTGGCCAAAAACCTGACGGCTGGCGGCCAGAAAATTAACATTATAGGGAGAGGAAAGAATGTGCACGTGAGTGATCTGTATAAATATGAATAACCAATTTCAATAAACTAAAAAAGTTATAAAGAAACGAGATAGTTATAAATAGTTTAAGGGTACTAATGATTTCACAGGGACCAAAGGTGTAACTTTTGAGAAACTTTTATAAAATATTGGTTCGGGACTCGTTTGAGCCACTTATCGGACGATTCAAAATACGAAACTTGCGCCATTGTTTTCCAAATCATTTTTCTGATAAAAATGAGTATTTATTTGATAGTATTTCATAAATATTTTTATAACATTTATAAAAATATCTGTTATTTATTTTGTGAACCGGTTACGCCTTGTCTGAAATAGAAAAGAAAAAAATGGATTTCAACTCGAATATTCGCGTTCTCAACAAACGCTTTTAATTAAATTGCTAAGTATTTTATTAAATATTTTTATTTAATAAAACGTGATAATTAAATATAATTTAATTATTTTTGTGTTTCTAAAATCTTGCAAGGGCATTTCAGTCACCTTCTGACTGTTTTCGGGTCTCGGTCAAAACTAAAAAGTTGTCAGGAATGTCGTTTTACATCAAATTGCTTTAGAGTCCGAATAATGAAAACGTGCTTTAGATGGTCGTTCTTATAAGTCAAGCCAGACCCTAAAAGTCAAAGATTGAAATCGTCATTCAAAATTTCGAAAATTCTCGGATGTTACAGTACCTACCCCTTAAAGAAATCTCGTCCCGAGATTAAATTTGTGTTATCCGATTGTGTGACCAAGGAAAGACTTAAGGTTTAATAACTCGTTCTAAACAAGACGCTGATAACTTTATTCAGCAAAATTCGGTGTTTCTACACTTCTCAATCTACCAAAAATTTTGGCTAGGTTTGTCCAGGATATTTAATCCATCAAAATGGGTATCTCAAAATATATCATTACAGATCTTATGACTGGTATAACCGCGTTATAGGGAAAGTCTCATTATAGTGAAAACCTCAAGAAGAAGGTGTAGTCGCGTGAGTATGTTTGTATAAGTTTCTAAATGTCCGAGGACGGAGTCTCGTTTCTACTATCTGTAAGGTTCGATGATTCACATCAACGTGGCTTATGGATGTAAGTACCCAACTTACTTGGCAGTACTTAATTAATATCATGACTTAAATTGGTGTACTATTTGTCTGCAATGAGTAATTCAACTGAATACTATATCGACATATGCTTATCTTGTTTAAGGTGGGTTTCATCACTTAGTTGATAAAGTTTGTACAATCTGGGACCACTCCAGGACCCAACAACAGCAACCATAACGACAATAACCGTAACAGACGGTGATGGAATATTGTACCCAGTTTGCTATTTCGAGATGAATCAACTCCATTAGTTCAAGTGTGCACAAGTCTGTTAGTTCCATGAACAGTTCGTGATTGTAAGGATTCGTAACGGCAAAATTAATAACTTCAGGAAGAGATCACGTAGTTCAAATGAGGCCTTAAGATCCTGCTGAGTGGTAAGACACGATTGTGTTTCTAGACCTTTTTACCGGATTCTGGTGATTATCGAGTTCAGGTTCATACTCGTGTCATATCGGATACCATTAAGCCCACTCATTTATAATTCATTATTTGCATAAAGAAGCGTCCTAATTTATGTAAATAATCAATTGATAAACTTATGGTTCGGTGATTTATATTTTATTTATTTAACTAAAGAGGCGTCCCAATCCTTTCAAATAAAGAGATTATAAATCATCCTACTTAATAATTCCCGATGCAATACGCGTACTCACATAACCTTCAAGGTGGTGAATGACATGACGATGCATGTGCTTCTAATGAGTATGAGACGAGTGATTTAAAACTCGTCTTCGGAGGCTGGGAGTAAAAACTGCCAGGCGAGATCAACATAGAGTTCAAGATAGTTAATGAGTACTTGGTTAGAGTAAATAAGGTAAAGGTCCTTATGAACGAGTCAACATAGCAATTATCATATCAATCCTTATATTACAAGTCCCGCCCATACAAGACTTGTAATACTTAGATTCATACTTAATTCCATGTAAACAAAATTTTGACGGCCTCTGTGTAATACGATATTGTATAAAGCTATGAAGAAAAATAATATTCTTAGAGACCATTGTTTAACTTACAATGTCTGAGAACGAAGTGAGACCATTGCGCAACTCACAATGTCTGACGAGTAGAATGAGACCATTGTGCAACCCACAATGTCTGACGAGTAGAATGAGACCATTGTGCAACCCACAATGTCTGACGAGTAGAATGAGACCATTGTGCAACCCACAATGTCTTAAAAATATTCTAGTTTTTATATAAATAACTCTTATATAAATAACCGTACGATATACGCAAAAGGGATGCAAGCATATATATATTATATATATGTATGTCACGTAAGCACTTAAGGTAGCAAGTAATGTAAGCACATAAGCAAGTAGCGTGTATACACTTTGAAAATGTTCGATGTGATGCAATGTTTGTGAAAACGGTTATAGTCTAGGGTAAAATATGCAACCTAGTTCTCTATAACCAGTACTCTGATACCAATCTGTAACACCCCGTAAAATTTCAACAACGCAGCGGAATACCACTTGGGGTGCTACTTCATAATACACAGCGCTAGATACAAGAGAACGACCTCTAAATGTGTCGTTTGTAAAACAATCTCGTTGATTTTCTGAAATCAAAATAATAGTTTTCCCATAAGGTAAGTGTGTTATGCACTTTGAAAATATTTGTTTTTGTGATGGCTACGTTTTGTGAAACGTTATAGTTTAGGGTTAAAACTATGCAAACCTAGTTTCTCTATAACCAGGCTCTGATTCAAATCTGTAACACCCCCAAAAATGCGTGTCGCAGCGGAAGTATGTCCGGGGGGGTTACTTCATAATACACAGCGCTAGATACAAGAGAACGACCTCTAAATGTGTCGTTTGTAAAACAATCTCGTTGATTTTCTGAAATCAAAATAATAGTTGTCCCATAATTGCATCACCATGAAAAACTTGAATGTAAAGACTCCAATTTGCCACATCAAAAAATCCAAGCATCTATTTTTTTTTTCCCACCTGAGAAAAACCATGCTTAAAGTTTGTCAAAACATTTAAAGTTGGTGAGTTCATAGATTAGTTCCAAATATGAATGTAAGTTTCAAATGAATGTATTTGTTACTGTGTCATCACAGTACCATGTAAAAATCCCAAAGATTTATAAAGAATGCAAGTCACATTTTATGTCAACAAAAGACCCCCCCCCCCAACATAAAAATTACCAATCTTTTCTAAAGATTTATAAAGAATGCATGACCAATTTAATGTCACCAAAAGTGTTTCAAGTATGTTTTGCCCACTTTATTTCAAGGCATAGTAAATATTTGTGTGAGTATAAAACAATGAGTACGATTACAATAAGTTCTATGAAAACTGCGTCGCAGTCGTGTATGTATGCCACTTTATTCAAGGCACGTAAGAATGTACCCATTCGTAGGTGTTCCTCCAAGAAAACACCCGGGCAGTAATAAAATAATGGGGTTGTTCACTCATGGGTGTTCCTCCAAGAACACCGGGCAGTAATGATTGTTGGCCCAGCAAGCGCCCAATAAATCGTTAATCGGACATGGTATAACGGTTCGTTTCCCAGTGTGATAGCTAGTCACCCGAGGGGATTGTCAATCCAATAGATCTATCTTTATAAATTCGCGCTTACCTCTGGTAATTAGCAATTCAATGCAACTTAAGCTATCCACAATCATTTCAAAAGTAATGTATGATTCTTGACCAAAAAAGAGTCAAGTTATGTATCCCAGCGAGCTATGTAAGAGAGTATGTAAAAAATTGTAAGCAATCTGTAAATTGGCATTTGTAAAACAAGCATGTTCTCACCCAAAAAATAGATATGTAAAATCCAGTAAAACACAGAGGCTATAACTCACCTTGATCAAAGACACGATCAAATAATCAAATAAATCACAACCGATTCTGCAACGATCTCGGCCTAACGACCTATAATTATGTTCGCTCTATTATAATTACACGTATTAAATACGATCAACGATGCGTACATCGTAACGACGAAAATCATACATATTTTAATATGTATACATACATATATACATGTGATGAGAAATCCACTTGCGCGTCTTTAAACCTTAACCCTTAGTATATTATATGAATATATACTATTTTCCGTCCAATCATAGCTTATGTCGAATATTTACCGAAAGTTACTATTTTTAGACTCTTCGTTTTTAGGACCGAACAATGGTCTTAAATATAATTAATTGAAATAATAGATCAACCGACCTTTAGTTTTGACCCGCTATGTCTTAATTTTAAAACTGACAATCCTCGCGACAAAGTAAAACGTAAAACGGACTCGAAAGTGCTCAAATCCTTTAATTAATAAACCTGTCAGATTTAATATATTAAAAATAATTTATTTTCTATTAAAGTGTATATTCCGATTTCACTCCAGTTTCTTCGTTATTGGGAGTTAAAAGTCCCGTTTTATGTCTAAACGTCCATAAAAATATAATTCATTATATTTTGTAAACCAAAATCGATCTTTTCAAAATCTCGAATCCCGAATCCCATGTTCCGTTTTCTGCTCTTAATTATTCGTTACAAAACGCGCCAAAGTCCGTTTTTAGTTCAAAACTCGTCTAAACTATATCTAGTATCGCTTATACATTATTATCAATCCCGTTTTAAATATTAATATCACATTTTACTTAGACGTCGCAAGTTTAAACAGATTTCATCACATATATATTTTATCGATAATATAAACGAAATAATCGAATACTTTTAAATTAAACGCACCCTTTTTCGGTGTCAACACAATCAAACGCACGCGTTTCGGTGTCACAATAACAAACGCACCCATTTCCGTTGCAAACCAAACCCGACCAAACAACCCGACGCCCCGGCTGTCCCCGGCTGTCCCACAGCCTAACCCGACACCCCGTCGTCGGTTGTTAACCCACAACCCGACCGCACCCTTTGCGGCTGACCCGAAACCCAAACCAACCCAAACCCGACGTTTCCTCCCCCCGGCTGTCCCGGCTGTTTGACAGCCAAACGCACCCTATGTGGGGCTTATGCTACAACCCAACGCACCCTATTTGGATACAAAACCAAACGCATCATTGGCTGTGGAACAGCCAACCCAACGCACCCCTGTTGGTTTTTATAACCGAACCAAACACGCCCTTGTTGGGTGGCTGCCACCCAAACCCACCTTAGGGTGGTGGCTTCCCCGAACCCAACGCACCCGGTGTGGTGTTACCACAAACCCGACGCCTCACACCCAACCCTATGTCTTTATAACCAAACAAACCCACACCCTCGACGCACCCCGGCTGTCCCCGCAGCCAACCCGAAC
>BQNB010129392.1:2377-19123 GCA_026074375.1 Tanacetum coccineum
AACTTTCTATAATATCCAGTAAAACCTTAGAAACCTCTTAATTATTTAAGGTTAACTAGAAATTGGCCACTCAAGCATAATCTTAATCTTAGTAGGGTCTGGCTACCCCCTCATGTGAAATAATGTGCCCTAAGTATTCAACCTGAGTTGTGTCAAACACACACTTACTTATTTTGGCATAAATGGTGTGTTCCCTCGTCATTTCCAATACTTGTCTCAAGTGTTGCGCATGATCCTCAACCGAGGAGCTGTATACTAGGATATCATTAAAGAAAACCAGAGTAAACTTTCTCAAAAAAGGTCTAAAGGTATTGTTCATCAAGGCTTGAAAAGTAGATGGAGCATTAGTGAGGATAAAGGGCATGCCAAGGAATTCATAATGCCCATCATGAGTCTTAAAGACTGACTTGTAAATTTCTTCCTCACTCATTCTTATTTGATGGTAACCTGACCTCAAATCAGGTTTAGAGAACACCTTTGATCCATTCAGATCATCAATCAACTCTTTTATTACTGGGATGAGAAACTCATCTTTGATAGTTTGTTGATTCAGTGGTCTATAGTCAATACCACATCCTCCATGAATCAACCTTCTTTTTAACCATGACAATATGAGAAGAGAAAGGATTGTTGCTTTGCGTTATCATGCCAGTATCTAGTAATTCCTTGACCATTGTTTCAATAGTATCCTTTTGTGTAGGAGGGTACCTATATGGTCTGATGTTGACTGAAGTCAATCCTTCCTTTAAAGGAATTATGTGATTTAAGCTTTTATTTGGGGGTAAACAATTTGGAACATCAAAAACATCATCAAATTCTTCCAACAGCTGTTTAATCTCACTCTGCAACTCTTTATTTGCGTGACCGCCATACATCAAATTCAGAGAAATAAAAGGCCACACATAGTACATTTTCTTACCCTGACCATCCATTTGCTTACACAATTGACTACCCTGCATCCATTGTAACTCAGACTACCTAGTGCCTCTCAATATCACTTTATTTCCATTAAACTTGAATTCTATCCTTAGCTCATAGAAATTGCACTTAATGTCTTCTAAGGTGGACAAGAAGTGAACGCCTAGTACCATTTCACACCTACCCAAAGGTAAAATCATGAAATCTGCTTCAAATGTTTCCCCTTACAATTTCCATTTGAATGAATTACATTCATACTAACTTACCAACTGATTTCCACCGGCCACAGATACTTGTAAAGGCGATGACAACAAATAACGTCTATTTTATAGCATCATTTATCCCAGCTAAATTGCTCGTTTTACATTATTTATGCATAAATTGGTACTTAATTGCTTATATTTGTTGTTTGTAGTAATTATCGAGCAATTAGTGAAGTTTAGCTAAAAGGGACGCATTTTGGAGCACAAACGAAGAGTTCAATAAAGTCCTCTGATTTTGACAACCTATACGCCGTAACATTCTAGAAGCATACGTCGTATCCAAGACTTTGATGACCTAAAAGACCATTACCTGACTTTGAAGAATAGTGTATCTACATCAATGATACGCCGTATATAATACTTTGGTCAACGAAGAAGAACCAACTGGTTTTACATCAATACACCATATCTATCAAGAAGATACAGCATATCCGTGCCCTAACTTCACAAACACATCCATGACGAGAAGACTCAATACGCCATATCCAGAAGCTTTCATACGCTGTATTGAGAGGCGGTTGATGAATATTCTGAAATATTATAATCGTGGAGCCTACGCTAAATACCAGAATACACCGTATCCCACATCGGCCAATACGGCGTATCGACCTTTTTCCAGACTCTATAAATACAAAACCCTAAACTTAGTTTTAGGTATGATTTTAACCACCAAGTTCGATTTTCAAAAGAGAAGAGAAGCCAAGAAGGTCCTACAACGTGCTTCAATCCATAGGAAACGCTTGTAATTTCTAATACTCTAAATACGCGTTCGGTTGTTGGTATCGTGCTTTATAGTTTTCTTTACCTTAATCGTTCATCTATGAAATTTGTATTTGTTACAATGACTTTAGGCTAATACCTAAGGGGCTGTTTGGTATGGATGAAAGGAAAGGGAAGAAACGGAATATAGGGAATATCTCTTATTTTTTTGCACTGGAGAATGGAAATAGGATTTAAATTTCGATTCTCTTTCTAGCAAATTGATTCTCATAAAAATATGAAGAATGAGAGGAATGAGGGGAGTAGGCACATGCGGATTCTATGTGAGAATGGGGTGATCGAATTAAAAAAAAGCACGGGACGTGGAGTATAAATTGAAAATGCATGTGCAACTCACATGCCATCACATTGTTTTGAAAATTTATCAAACCCTAGCCCTATTTTCTCTCAAGGTGATTATATATCTTGCTACTGTTTATCAGATCTGTTAATCATCATCTTCCTCATTGCCTTCTTCCTCTTTGATGTTGGTATTCTATAGTTTTTCGTCCCTAAACTTGCTCAAGACAAACCCAAAAAAACTCTTTAAAATTAATATTCTTATACAATATACTGTATGATTAATTATCATAGTTTAGTTTTCTGAACCAAATGTAATTTTCTTTATTGGTCCTCGTTTGACTTTGGGAATTCGTACTATGTGCGTCACAACAGGTATTGAATCCATGAATATCAACCTCTACAATTTGCATATGTGTTTTGTGGACTAAGAGCCTTAGGTGTAGTAACGCCGGCAACGGCGTTGGCCGGCGTTGCCCGGCGTTACTACACCGCTAGGCGGCGTTGCCCAACGGCGTTGGGTCCGGCGTTGGCCGGCCCACGCACGTTGGGGTTGATTTAAAAAAAAAAAAATCATTTACCCCCTCTAAACGGCTATATACTAGTTTTAATTTTCCCTTTTATTTTTAAAAAGTTACCAAACACCCCCTAACGGCTAGTTTTATTAAAAAAAAAATTAAAAAAATTTACAAAACAGCCCCTAACGGCTATATTTTAAAAAAATATTTCATTTTACCCCCCTCACACAACTCATTATAAATACTTCAATACCTCTATATTATTTTCTCACAAAAAAAAACATAGTGTGTTTTTTTTTAGTATTGTAATGTGTATTTTTTTATTTTTTTTTAATTTCGGTATTGTTTTTTAATTTCGGTATTCTTTTATTTTATTTTTTTTAATTTCGGTATTGTTTTTTAATGTGTGTTTTTTTAGTATTATAATGTGTATTTGAATTTTATGAATGAAATTGTTAGTTTGTTAAAAGAATGAAATAATTGTTTAGGGGGTTTTATGAAAATAAAGAGGTGAGTGGTGTTATTTTGTGTTATGATTAGGGGAATGGTGTTGGTGTTGGTGTTATGCTGATGTGGCACCAAAAAAATGGTGTTACCGTGTTACGACACCTGATGCTCTAAGAAACGGTACTTTATTTAATAGAAAGAATTTTGTGAAACAAAATTAAAAGATCAACCTTTTTTGACAAAATTATTTAATCAGTGTTTTCATCAAATCGTAAAATTGCTCAAAAAATGGAAAGATCGTTCTGGAGTATCATTGCAATAATGAAATCTCATTTATTTGAATTTATTTTCAAATCAACGTTTACAATAAGATGGCGGGCAAACGAGCAACAAGCTGCGCAGCAACCCCTTTTAAGATGGCAAAACCAATCCTACTAAAAATAAAGTTTTGTGTCTTAGGGGTCGAATGTCAAAAAGCTTAAATGTATGTAATTACAAGTTTGACACATATTGTTTTATTCTTTTTTCGTATCAAACACGATAATCAATTTCCTAACGCATTCCATAGCTCTACTCTTGGCTTTTACCAAACAATAGAATAACCTATTTTTTTCATGGTCATTCACATTCTTCGCGATAACATTCTTTGTTGCGTTTTCATTCTTTGTGATTCACTTGTACCAAACGTCCCCTAAAGGTATTAGCCATGTTTATGAAGATTTAACGTTTGGTTTATGTTTATTCCGATTGCATCTTATTCGTTGTGTGTTGTTTTATGTTTATCAATTTATACTTGTTTACGTGCTTAAGTATGCGACCTATCATTCATATGGGTCTAGGATTACAAAATAGAGAGTAGGCTAGATGCCGGGATAGCTCTCCATATCTGCAATTTATATATCTAGAATAATAGGATCACAAATAACGTGCTGTCTTTGCACCTGGTTTAGTGAACAAGTTAGACTAACAGGTGACCTAGGATCAACAAATGACGTTCTGATTCCTTGGGTAAAGATCTGGACAAGTGGACTATTAGTATATAAACAGCCATTAAGAAGTAAGTTAGTAAAGTCTCGATGAGCTAGGATTCAATAAGATCACCATTATTGTCTTCTAAGATAGATTATAATCAACCGTGAGTACTTTATGCGGATAGGGTTAATTGTGACAGAATTGCCAAATCTAGGTTTTAGGAAGAAGTACCGCCTAAATCTAGGAATGATATATCAACAACGAGATAAGACAATCATTGCACTTATAAACTAAAACCTGCGTTTCATTAGATTAAACATGGTTAGTACGTTTTCCTTACATTAGGCTTGACCGCTTCTCTATCTTTTGTCTATCAACTTGTATATGTTAATTGTCATCAAAACCTTAGGTTAGATAACTAAAACTGTGCCAGTCTCTCAGGCTGAAACCCCCCTCTTTTACTAGGTATAACATAGAATAAATTAGGACTAGCTTAGATAACTAAAATAATGATAGACTTAAGTATTAACACTTGCTCTTAGTGATCGACACCCTACTTACCAACGAAGCTACAACTGATCAGGTACACTGCCCGTTAGTGTTGTTTTAGGTAAAGTTTGCAAAATATAAATAGTAAAACTTGATAATAAATTACCTAGGCACAACGACACGCATCAAGAGGACAAGTTGCTTTCAATTTACAACCCAACTGTTTTGCTTTTTGAAGGTCTAAAAAGTTATGAGTACTTTTACAGCCAACTAAAATATGAATTGGTTGTCTATTAACTTGACCATTAACCCTCATTTTATGAAAAGTAGTAATCCCAGACAGTGCATTCAAAGAGATTTGAGGATTTGGGGATTTTGTTCTTGTAAAAGTGGATTAACTTCTTATGCCAAACACTCCTCTTCTACCAATTCTTCCTCTTCTTCATCTAATGCAGCCAAAACTTCTAACACAAACATTTGTCCACTATATTTATGACAAGGAATATACTTTTGATCACAATAAAAGTACTGATTCTTGGCCCGTTTTTCCTCATATTCTTTCTTACTCAACTATTTCCTACCAGAATTAGCAGTTTGTTGTGGTGCAGGCAAGGCTAGAATTGGTCTATTGCTACTAGTGCCCACATTACCACCACCATAACTACCAGAACTAGTACTAGCAACACTCTTATAACCTGTATACATTAGTTTGGACTTAGTTCTTGATTCATTAGTGGCTTCATGCAAATTTGCCAAACAGTAGGTATCAGCTAATGTTCTAGGCTTAAACATTCTAGCCATTGTAGCAATATCAGTATTCATCCCTCCCAAAAACATACTTATGGCATGTGATTCAGTAATATCTACTTTACTTAACAAAACATCAAATTGATCTTGATATACCTTGATTGTGCTAGACTGCCTTAAATTCTTTAAATCTACCATTGGATCCTCCACAACTGCCCTAAATATTTTGAGAACCTCTTCTTTATACCTTTCACAAGTCACTTCAAGCCATTCCTTCTTTCAAAATGTCTATTTCTAATCCAAAGCCTTGTCATACAGATGAATTAAAGCAATTCTAACCTTCTGATTTTCAGCCACATTATATGTTATTCCCTTTGAGTTAGTAACCAAAAACTATAAAGTTTAGATAAAATAACTCATGGATTATAGTAATGTAAATGAAAATCAGTTTTGAAAAGATATAAGATATAATAGTAAGAAGACAAAACTAGTTTTCAACGTTTAACTCTTATAAATTTATTAAGAATTATACCCTATTGTATGCAAAATTATAATGGGGATTGAATGACAACGTGTGTGTGTGTGATCTCATCACTAACAACTTTTCATAACTTAAAGTATTATGAAAACTTGACAAATATGCTAACCAACTGAGCTTGCTCAGGGACCTAGTTGATATTGGAGGGGTAGGTGTTTGTGAAAGATACGACTTTAAATGCACAAACTTAACCTACTCCTTTACAAGGCATGTCTATATATACTACTTAGGTAGGGTCATACCCACATGTGTGATAAGTGCGTATCTCAAGGTTTATTGGCAAGTACATATTGTACAGGTTTGTCTCTATTACAATTCTATTCTAAGTATGGGACAAACACACTTTCTAAGGTCAGTGATGATACTGACCTTGTCCTCATACCCTATTTGGATAGTTTGAGTTCTAGTGGATAAGAGCTTGGACTTATCCATTTCAAACTATCCCGTCTATTCTTTAGGCACTTGTCTTCAATGACTTCTTATTGTTGGAGATCATATGAGGTTCAGTGAGTCTATTGCCATAACTCGCTGAACCCATCACCTTCTTCTTTGGCTCAAGGACTTCAGTCATTGAGAACCACCTCACTGAATGGTTGAGTCTTTCTTGTAGACTCGGGTTGAACACTTGAAGGTAACTCACTGAGTGACTGTTCACTCAGTGACCTTGGAATGTTAAAGGTTATCTAACACTTAGGAGATTTTGTATTTTAATCCAAGTAAAAGATCATTAGGCACTGAATTGGCCTAACAATCTCTCCTTATTTGCATATAAATATAGCCTAAGTGTTTTTCAATGTAAGTGAGTAAATATAGCTTCTTCTTACACTGATTCTAGAAAGCAATTAAAGGATACTGATAGCATAAAGTACTTCATTCATTATGGATTACAAGTCCTACCAATCTATTACAAAACATACAAAGAAAATTATAGAGGTACTTAGTCCAGTTTGTATCCAACCGATTCAAGCTTCACTTTCTTAGACTTTAATTTGTCTTGGTTAGGATGACTTCCAATCAACTTCCTCAGCTTTAAGCAGAACCTTTGGTTTTCAGGGGTAGTTATGTTTGAAGCCATCACTAGGTAGGTTAGCAAGGTTTCAATATCAACTTTATGGATTTCATTTAATCTTTCAAAGGCCTCATCGCCAAATACATCAATAAAGAACATTACATACTCAGGCTCCTCGATAACCATGTTGTTGACAAATGGAACACCCTCAAGAAGACTTCTATTACATTCTAAACCAGGAATACGGATCTCAGGTTCCAGTTCCATGATCTTCTTTTTTCTTCCTAAGAGTTGAAAGAACATGACCAGGGGCAAAGAGACTTAATCTTATTCCAAGTTCATCTGGGGTTGTCTTGAGTTTTTCATACCTCTTGCTCAAGGAGTTCATCAAATCCTTTACTACTTGGTTTTTCTTTTTTGTAATGATTTATCTCAATTCATCCCATTCAGTCACACCAAAATCACCAAAGTTGAAAGGGTTGTGGACATCAAAGTTTCTTTTATCAGTGCCCCTGGACATTGTCATTGCAATGGGTTTGGTGTTTGGGTGAATCTTGACATTAGTGATGGTCAGGCTTTAGTCTGCTGCTAGTAGTCCATCTGTACTTTTCAATTCTCTTCTTTCTAAGTTCTCTTGACCTTTTGATCTTCTCATAGTGTCCTCTATTTAAGACTTTCATTTTAGCATCTTGTATCTTCTTGAACTCTTGACCACCCTTTGCACTTTCAAGAATCTTATGATCAATTCCTGCTTTTAAGGCTTCTTCATGTACCACCTTGATCAGCTCAGGCTTGCTCATTGCCAATAGCTTTGCTTCCACATCAACTTTCTTTATCTTTTCCTCTTTGTCCAAGTTCTCTTGAATTTCATCATTAGTGAGATGGTACAGCTTTCCATGAATTTCATATGGTACTCGAATTGGTTCATAAGGGTCAGGATGAACTTTACTTGAGGCTTTGACAAACTTCTTTGGAGATTCAACATCATTAGTGACTTTTCCTTTTCCTCTATCAGCTTTGGGAGTAGCTAGTAGACTTTCAGGTTGTTTAGGTGGAGTTTGTTAAGAATCGATTAGCCCATCTAGGATAATAATAACAATGATAGATAACACGCAGCGAAATAATAAAGAACACAATCAAAGTTATCACAAGGTTTTCTTTATTGAACGTTTCCCTATTACCCATATCTTAGATATCCTTTTACCAAGTACATAACCATTTAAACTACTTTTTCAAACGTGTATGTTCAAAAACAAGCAATTAAACGTCAACGTTATATCAAAAACCTAATTATATTAATGTATACATATAAAATAACGTCAAGCCCCTAAAGCATGTGTGTTACAAGGTATCAATAAACAACATTTGAATATCTTATCCCTCCTAAATCAAGTTACAACTTAATAAAAGCATGAAATGTAAAGCTTAATCAAGCCTAAAAACCCAATTTAGGTCAGAAGCTCCCTAAACCTATGATTAAACTATACCACCACTTTTGCACAAGTACAAGCACTTAATGCACAACCATCTAAACCCTAAACCGAACACCTAATCACCCTAAAACCCTAATCTAAAACACTGAACTAAAACAAAACCCTAATACCCTAATTTCACTTTTTAAACCTAAAACCTATAACCCAAAAACCTTAAAAACTAAGAAAACCTTAATCCTAAACCCTAAACCTTAATCCTAACACTAATCCTAAACCTTAAACTATCACTAATCCTAACCCTAATCCACATTTTAAAACCCTAAACCCTAAGCCGAACCAAAACCAAACCCGACACCCCTTTATTTTCATTTTATTTACCCATTTTAAGCTACCAAGCACCTCAAGAACCTCCCTTGCATCACCATGACATCACCTAGCAGCCACCCTAGCACCATATTCACCTCCCTTGGCCACCAAGTTGCATGACACCTCCTTGTCACTCCTATGTAGCCGAACCCCCTCCAACACCCCCACCTTGCTTAGCTACCCTTCTAGCCCTCAATACTCATCGCCTAGCATCCCTTAATCACCACTCTACAGCCTTTGACCCTTAGCCACCAAGAAAACTTAGGCACCAAGGGTTTCAAGCCTTATATAAAGCTGAAACATGCACACCCATTCAAACACACCTCAAATCTTCATTACAATACAAATGGATTTCTAGCTTATCCAAAGAAAAGTAATAAGGTCCCCTAAGCTCAAAAATAGAAGCCAAGAATCAAGAGAAAAGAACCCTTGAAGTCGTTACTAGGCGTACGAACCTGAAAACCCCATTTCGACCCATTTTAGCTCAAGTAAGCTCAAAATCTTGTTCAATAAGCTTATAATCTGTATTAGAATGTTCATAATACTCTTAAGATCATATATGAACTCTTGTTAAAGCCTTGAATCCTTAAACCCATGCGTTTTTGGTTAAAACCCTAAAAATGACCCGTTTTGATTTTTTAGCTAACAAATCCTTTTTCGAAACTTTTGTTACATTAGAACATCTTATTTTAGCTTATTCTAGTAAGCAACAACCTACAAATATCATTTGGAACCCTAAATAAAGCTATGCCATGGCTTTTTTGGACTTGATTTGCAAATCTTTTCATGCAAAGGTATATATCATAACTTTCTGAAATTTATAACTAGATGGGCTGAAATGGCATTAATTCTAAATTATAATATCTATAAAAGGAACTATTTTGCCAGTTCTAAAGGTAAAGGTTTTAAATTATATACTACTTATATATAAAGGACTAAATGTAAAAGTTTAAAAACCAAGGTATATATTTCCATTTTTGCAAAACTTAAAAATATAAAATATAATATTTTTATATAAATTATAAAAATATATATTAATATTATAAAACTCGATTTTATTAAAACCCCGACAAGTACAATTAATCAAAATTAAATCAACGATCATACGCATTATAAAAACATTACGTTATATATTTAAGTAATTTATCATCGACTAACTTTTGAAGAAACTTAAAAATTTATCATATCACGTTACTAGGGAGCTTCATGTGAGGAGTTTCATTTGGGTATACATTTTGACGAGTTTGTTGGATTTACGATTTAAAGTGTCCTGGCTCCTCAAAACAATTTCCTACATGCCCTCTGAATTATGATGGCCCGAACAGTGATACAATATTTCCATAAACTAATAAATCAAATATAAATGTTAAACTCTGTAAAGTTGTAAAACATAAACAATCAAACTAAGACTTTACATATTACCCAGTTGTGTGACGAAGCCATTAATTTCACGTGAGATACTTTTTGTTTTTGCCATCTATCAGATTTCCCTTGTTAAGGGATTCATAGCCTCGCATTTTAATCTTATATTTTTCATAAACTCACGAGGGGGATATTATGCTAAAACCATGAATAACGAGTATTTTTCCAACGTATATGCTACCCTGATATATATTGCCGATCCTTACTTTTGCCATTAAGACCCCACTATCATGAACCATATTAAATCTCACACGCATATGCATATCCATGTGATGTACATCCTTAATTAATAAACAATTATGTACATTCACACAAATCCTTCTGTTCACGCCAAGAAATAATAAAGAAACTTACATTCATGTCAATTCTTTATTCATGTTTGTTGAACCCATTCTTGACACCAAACTTCTACACGTGTTTGTATGTGTGTTTACTCCATGCTACGTTTTAAATCCAATGAAAATCATACCATTCGATTCTTCCATCAAACACAACACGAAAACCACATGGACAGCAGGTACACGATCAGAAACAAAAATAAATCTTTTATTAACTCAGATCGTGCACAACAAATCGAAACCCTTTTTAATAATAACAACAATTTATATCTGTATTGCATACCCATAACAGGTAGAGAGGACAATTATAAACATTGTTATATCAATTTAACTTCAAAACCCCATAAAACTTTAACCAAAAATCGATTTCTTGAAAATTAGGGTTTATGGGTTTCTTAAAAAACCTTGTATGATCCTAGATCGAGAGCCACAAGGCTCTGATACCAATTGTGGAGTCTGTTATGACCCCAAATTGTTATATCAATTTAACTTCAAAACCCCATAAAACTTTAACCAAAAATCGATTTCTTGAAAATTAGGGTGTATGGGTTTCTTCAAAAACCTTGTATGATCCTAGATCGAGAGCCACAAGGCTCTGATACCAATTGTGGAGTCTGTTATGACCCCAACAGAGTTATATCAATGACATGACCATTAGGTTGAGGAATTGGGACTTCAAGGATGGTATCAGTGAGTTAAATTCTTGATGAAGAGCTCATCATTTCAAGTTTAGGAGCATGCCTCATCAATGGTCTGACATTGGAATTGGTCGAGCTGCTCTTACAGGCTCTTGCATAATATTTTCAACTTCAGGCTCTTTGGTTTGTTCTTTCTCAACTGCCTCTTTAGTATCCATATCAGCTTTCTCCCCCTCAGTGTAAGAAGGAGGTTCTTCAGTTGTTGTGTGAGCAAAATTCTCCCCTAACAGTTGCTAGACCTTCAGTGATAGCAAGTGTTGTTATAGGCACACTGCTTGAGGGAGTAGAGAATGGCTGACCTTTGAAAGCATAAAACATCTTTGCATCATACTCTTGATCTTATATGTGTTTTCCTTGAGTGATGAAATGTCATCTTGAATAAGAGCCTGAGTGTGTTTAATCTTGGTCAGCCTAGGACCAACACTCCAGGCCAGGTTGGTAGATGACTTAGCCCATGTGTCCAAATGATCATTCTGAGCATCCACAACAGTTTTTAGAGATTCAACAATAGACTTGAGACCAGAAAAATAAAAAGTCTTCACCAGGGTGAGGAGCTCAGTAAGATTGGTGGAATTTTTTATGTAAGCTTCAAGAACTTTCTTATTCAGGGCAGGATCCTCCTTGACTGCATCCTGAACTTCTTTAAGATTTGCAAGGATCCTTTTGAGTCATGTATTGTGATCAGTCTTGAAAAGATTAAGAATTTCTTGAAAGTTCCTGAGAGTAGCATCAGTGTTCTAATACTTGGTGAAGCTTGTGTTAATGAAATCTTCAAGACCTCATTTTAAATGAGCATAAGGGCCAACAGCTTCCTCATGCTTTTCCTATGTATCTTCAGCAACCTGAGCATAAAGAACCTCTCCAAAGTTTTAAAGGTTGCTTACTAATTGCCTTTCAGTGATTGGCATATAATTGTCATAAGGCTTGAGAGTTTCAGAACATGAGGAGGACTCTTAGTAAGATGCATCAGTCTTCTTGGCTTTTGAGGATTCAGGCTGATCCCTGTTTAGTGATGGAGACTGATGCTCTTTAGTTGTGTGTTTAGTGGAATGATGAGTTTGAGTCTCTTCAATGTCTGGTTCTTGAATGTTTTCATCCATTTCTTCTCCAGCCTCAAACACATCATCATTACTATCTTCCTTTAGGTCATCATCAGAGGCACCCAATAGAGCTTAAATATCAGCAATAGTTGTAAGTTTCAAAGGTTCAAAATCCAGCTCCACTTCAGAAGAAGTCTTGCCTTAGTGTTGGTCAAGGACCGATACCTCAAATCTAGTGGACCGGGTCTAGTCCACCTGGTACTTAACATCAGTCCTTGAGAGAACAGTAACAGGAGGGGTGAGTGATTCCCATATCAGCGAGTGGTTTCAATCTCTCTGAGTCTTTGTCCTCACGTGGCCCTTCAGGTAAAGGTTTGGTTTTACCAATACTGTCATCAAGAACCATGGCAGGCAATCCCTTATCAGCGGGGTGTTTGTTTCCCTCTGAGTCTTTAAGATCAGTAGTTTTACTCTCAGTCAAAGGTTGTGATTTATGAGTGCCCTCATCGAGTGGAGTGGAAGGCAATCCCATACTAGCGGGTTGTATGTTTCCCTCTGGGTCTTTGGCATCAGTCGTTTTACCTTTAAGCAAAGGCTTTGATCTGTAAGTGCCCTTATAAGGTGGATAATGAGATCCCTTAATCGCGAGTCGTATGTTTCTCTCTGTATCTTAGGGATGAGCAGTTTGGCCCGAGGAGACTGACTGGGTTTTATCAGAATCCTCTGTTGACACCTTTTCAGTGGGTGGTGTTTTAGTGGCTTGAGGGGTGGTGTTTTTGGTTAGGGTATTTTTCCTCTTTTGAGGAAGTGTTCCAGAAGCCTCAAGGCCCTGTGTCTTGGGTTTTGGTTTAGACACAGTCTGAGACTTTGTCTTCTTTTTCTTTCCACAAAAAAGGAGTTGAGACACTAAGGATTCAAGATTATTTACAACAATCATTGAGGCCGTCAATTTAATAGGAGTGACTTTGGATGGGTCCTTTGTAAAATTTGAGTTACTCAAGACGTTAGGAAGACTCCCAAATTTTTCTTCCTGAGCATATTCAGTACCCAGTAACTCTTTTAGAGCACACGAAACAAATCTAGGATAAGAAACATATTTTTGCCTAGACTTGTTTGTGAGCCTGGTTATGAGATCACTGTAAACGATCTCTCTTATGTCAACCTTTGTCCCAGTGATAAGACAATAGGCTATCAACTGCTGAATAGAATTAACCTGTTCAGTGGATGAGTAATTCCCGCCGAGGACATGAATCATAAAGGTGAATAAGATCCTCTAAGCCACAAGGAAAAGTAGTTTTTAGTACAGGGGTCCTATTTATCAAGACCTCATCAGTTGTAATTTTGGCCAATTCTGCCTTCACAGCCTCAGGAGATGGATGAGACACATAGGTGCCTTGGTTGTAATCAAGACCCGTGGCTTCACAAAAGGTTTTAAGGTCAAGGAATTTGTACTCCCTAAGAGGACGTTCCTCAGAGTCATCAACAGGTGGTTTTAGGTCATAGGCATTATCAGTACACTAGAACTCCCTGAGGAAGTTTTGATACAACACTGTGAGTGTTTTTGTAAAAGCCTCAGCCAGTGGGCAGTTCATCAAGAACTTGCAAATTTATTTATAGGCTGAGGCACTTTGTGGATAGTTGAAATTTCCCACACTGTTGCTATGAAAAACCACGGATTAAACAGTCAAATCACCACATTAAGGGGGCATATTTGATTGCTTTGGTTGCTACCATTTTTAGATTGTTTTGAAAAAGGACAATGGCAAATATCAAAAACCAGATGGTCACAAAGTTGAATCCAACTGAGATCGCTGCCGTGAAATTTTTTATACGTTATCAAGATGGAAAAACACTAAGATGGATATCTTAGATTGTTAACATGATCTTGACCAAGAAAAATGGTTTGAAAGGATGTTTTTACCCAGAAAATGAAGAACATACACACTTTTCAGTTGAGAGAAATTTTTTAGCAGAGTTTCTTTGCTTTGATAAAAAAAATTGTATGTTACTTCTTGTGATGGGGTATTTATAGGTGAGTTGTAAAAATGTTTTGATATTTTTAAAATTTTCATTTTGAAAAATTTAAAAGATGTTTGGTATCCCACATTAAATGCCACCACCCACGTCTGTCACTATCCCTACTGTTTTGGCTATTGTTTAGCCGTTATATTATCATGCACTTTTGCAGGCATGACATTGGGATAACGATGGGATGCGAAAAGATATTTTAGGAAGGGATAGAGTTCGTGGGAGTGAGCATTAAATACATATTGGGATTTATTGAGTGAAAATGGAAAAAGTGGGACCCATGACTGTTAGATGACAGTTGGATAAGGAATATTTGTTCCTTATTTAATGTGTTCAGTCACCAACCTAGGACATTTAAGTAACTAACGACTTAGAGCAATTAATTACTTCATTTGATGTATCCTTAAGTGTCACGGGAGTCATATTTGGTTCAAGGAGAGGAGGATATTTACACCATACTGAACATGATTGATCAGGGAGACTGATCAATTAATGTTTACAATGCCTAACTCTGCTTTCAGCCTTATGAAAGTAGGTTCATCCAGAGGCTTTTTCAATATATTAGCTAGCTGACACTCAGTGGGGATAAAGTGTAATTCAATATCTCCTTTTAGAATGTGGTCCCTGATGAAATGATATCTTATATCAATATGCTTGGTTCTTGAATGAAAGACTGGGTTGTTGGATATAGCAATGGCACTGGTGTTGTCACAAAAGATGGGTACCATCTTGTAATAGATGTCATAGTCACTTAGTTGACTTTTCATCTAAAGAATGTTTGCACAACACCCAGCAGCAGCAACATATTCAGCTTCGGCTAAGGACATAGCTACTGATTGTTGTTTCTTAGCACTCCAACAAACCAATTTACCTCTAAGAATTTGACAGGCACATGATGTGCTTTTTTGTCCATATTACAACCAGCATATTCTAAGTCTGAGTATCCTTTAAGATCAAATGCTGAGCACTTTAGATACCATAGACCAAGGGATGGAGTACCTTTCAGGTACCTGAAGATTATTTTCACAACAATGAGATGTGATTCTTTTGGACTGGCCTAATATCTTGCACATAGACATGTTGAGAATTGGATATCAGGCGTGGTTGCAGTTAAGTACATTAGGGACCCAATCATTCCTTTATACAAGGTCTCATTGACTGGTTTACCAGCAAGATCAGGCCCTAGATTGTTTGGAGGAACCATTAGAGTCTTCACTGAGGAACTCTTAGAAATTTTATATTTCTTCAGTAAGTTCCTTGTGTACTGTTCTTAAAAAATGGATATTCCTTTGTCATCATGCTTGATTTGCATTCCAAGGAAGTAAATGAGTTCTCCCATCAATACACATCCTCCATGAACCATCCTTCTTTTTAACCATCACAATATGAGAAGAAAAAAGGATTGTTACTTTTCCTTATCACACCAGTATCTAGTAATTCCTTGATCATTGTTTCAATAATATCCTTTTGTGTAGGAGGGTACCTATATGGTCTGATGTTGACTGAAGTCACTCCTTCCTTCAAAGGAATTATGTGATCTAAGATTTTGTTTGGGGGTAAACACTTTGGAACAGCAAAAACATCATCAGATTCTTCCAACAACTGCTTAATCTCACTCTGCAACTCTTTATTTGTGTGACCGCCCTACATCAAATTAAGAGAAATAAAAGTCCATGCATAGTACATTTTCTTACCCTGACCATCAATTTGCTTACACAATTGACCACCCTGCATCAATTGTAACTCAGACTACCTAGTGCCTCTCAATATCACTTTCTTTCCATTGAACTTGAATTCCATCCTTAGCTCATAGAAATTGCACTTAATGTCAACCAAGGTGGACAAGAAGTGAATGCCTAGCACCATTTCACACCCACCCAAAGGTAAAATCATGAAATCTGCTTCAAATGTTTCCCTTTGCAATTTCCATTTAAATGACTTACATTCATACTAACTCACCAACTGATTTCCACCAGCTATAGATACTTGTAAAGGACAAGTTGCTTTCAATTTACAACCCAACTGTTTTGCTTTTTGAAGGTCTAAAAAGTTATGAGTACTTCCATAGTAAACTAAAATGTGAATTGATTGTCTATTAACTTGACCCTTAACCCTTATTGTATGAAAAGTAGTAATCCCAGACAGTGCATTCAAAGAGATTTGAGGATTCTGTTCTTGCAAAATTGGATTAACTTCTTATGCCAAACACTCCTCTTCTACCAATTCTTCCTCTTCTTCATTTAATGCAGCCAAAACTTCCAACACAAACATTTGTCCACTACATTTATG
The DNA here is from genome assembly GCA_026074375.1 of Tanacetum coccineum. Taxonomy (NCBI): domain Eukaryota; kingdom Viridiplantae; phylum Streptophyta; class Magnoliopsida; order Asterales; family Asteraceae; genus Tanacetum; species Tanacetum coccineum. The sequence continues at coordinate 18,952 of BQNB010129392.1, forward strand.
ACAAGGAACATACTTTTGATCACAATAAAAACACTAATTCTTGGCCCTTTTTTCCTTATATTCTTTCCTACTCAACTATTTTGTACAAGAATTAGTAGTCTGTTGTGGTGCATGCAAGGCTAGAAGTGGTCTATTGCTACTAGTTCCCACATTACCACCACCATAACTACCA